>CM019711.1:7719645-8017145 GCA_009760885.1 Achatina immaculata
ATCAATTCTCTTTACTACCCAACATTCTTCAGTATTAAGTTCTTGTACTACTACTACTACTACTACTACTACTACTACTACTACTACTACTACTACTACTACTAATACTACTACTAATACTAATACTACTACTATTACTACTAATACTAATTTTACTACTATTAGTACTACTAAAACTACTACTTATCCTGCTATTACTAAAGCTACTACTATGCTTACATCATTTCAGTGTCGTTAAACGTCACATAAGGCTCGTGTGGTAGTTCAACAAGATTTCCTATCTTTGGCGATTTTTCAATATCATCAAAGGATGGTATGCCCACTGAACTGGCCTCTCGTAACAATGTCTTCTTTAGAGTTTCACGTGATCGACCTCTTTTTCTTCGGCCTGTTGTGTTCCACTTGATAGTTTGTTTGGGGATTCACTGATTGTTTCTTCTCATCACATGACCGACATATATCCATCTTATTTTTCTGATCACCCATGAGACAGGTTGTTGTTCGCTCATCTGTCTTATCTCAGCAGTGTTCTTGAATTCGTTCCACTGGATGCCGAGTATTTTCCTTAGGCATTTGTTTTCAAAAGAGTCTAATTTGTTGTCTATTTCTTTAGTTGTTTTCCAGCTTTCACATGCATAAATGAGGGTGGATATTACATTTGAATTGAATAATCTTAACTTGGTTTTTGTGCTTATAACTTTTGAGTGTCATATGTTCTCAAGATTCTTGAAGGTCAATGCTGTTTTTGCAATTCTAATTCTATCTTCCTTTCTGGTGTCATCATCCTGGTCTATGTAGCTGCCGAGGTATGCAAAATGGCTGACTTCTGCAACAGCTGTTCCTTCTACCTATATTTTTCCTTCTTGATTAATGAGAAGTTTCATTGTTTTTGTTTATTTTTCCTTTTTATTTTAAAGTCCTATTTTACAATATTGTTATTATTACGACTCCTGCCATTATGGTGGGAAATATGAAGAATGAAAACTGCGGTAAAACTGGCTCTAGCAATAAAGGTAGACAGAAGTGTATGGTTCACTTTTAACAATCCAATATTTCGGCAAATGTCCTTGTCAAGAACTGGATACACAAATAACAGAACAGATCAAAACACCAGAAAAGTTTATGAAAATGTAAACATTTATCTCCTCTGATATCCTCATTGTTGGAAAGACGGGCTCAAAATGCCAAGAGAAAAATAATACAGCCGACTGCCCAAGTGGCACATACAAAAAAAAAGAAGAGCTTTTTGAAATGATCGGAAACATCAAGGATCGTACGAGATGGAGATTCATGATCACCGAAGCTATCCGTCACAATAAGTGGTTTATGATTGGGTGAACTACTACTAATACTATACACCTACAACTGCTTTCTCTTTGTTATAGAAGGCAACTTCTTCTTCTTCTTCTTCTATCCACCTGGAACTGCCGCTTTTGCGTTCTCTTCGGCGGATGTAGTGGGGATGTTGAGGCACAGCATGGTGCTGGATTGAGAGTGGGTTACGGCGGCTATATATATTTTTTTTGTTCAGATCCCCGCCTGGAGGTAAAAGGCCGGGTTGCGGCGTGCAGTACTTCTTTAGCAGGCTCCACCACCATGGGGACTATGACGACCCCGTTAGCCAAACTAGACCTGTTACCAATGGACAGGCGGGACAGAATCCTGTGACACGGAAATCGCCAGCCAGTTAGCAAAGGTGCTACCAGTTCTCAACACCTTCACAGATTCGAACACAAGCCCCCTCCCCCCGTTGCGTCGAGTCAGAAGATGAAGGATAAGAAGTTTCTAAAGGGAACTGAGAAATATATCGAGCCCGGCCGTGTAACTTCAATATCTCCTGACACATGTGTTTCCCAAAACAAGGTCAGTCTGATCCCGTCCTGAAGTAAATAGACCGGAACGGCAGACTGACGCCCCACAGCGACAGATCGTCTAGTCACTGGAGGTTAGCGACTGTATCGAACAAAGCGGCCAAAGTTCTTTGAGGTGCCTGATATCGCAAGAAAGCAACCTTTTTTTTTTTCCACCGTGTGACCATCTGTCGCTTGGTGTTTGCTAATTTAATAATTATTCACCATGGATTACTATCCACATCCACTGTTAACTTCGCCATCCCCCCTCTCTTTCTCTCCATCTCTCTCTCTCTCTCCCACACCCACATGTAGACCCACATATACCCCCACACAAGGATGACTAACGCAAGAGAAGAATGAAGTGACTCATGAGATACAAGGACAGAAATAAGGGGCGACAAACAGTCTCACGAGAGCTACGTGACGCCGACAATATGGCTCCAGGAACTAGAATTATATTTTCCTGATCGTTAAGTAATGCAATCGATTTATTTCCATCTCCGATTACTTTGCGGAATCCCGAGTATCCTTATTAAGGATAAAAGTTCTTTTTTTCTATAAATATTTACCGTTTTACTCTGTTTTGATTAAAATATTAATTTAGACAGCCATTTTGTTGATGTTGAAGATAAACTTATTATTTGAGATGATGTAAAAGTGGTTGATGTAAAAGATAAACTTACTTTAGGAGTTGTTGATGTAGAAGATAAACTTACTATATGAGTTGTTGATGTAGAAGATAAACTTACTTTAGGAGTTGTTGATGTAGAAGATAAACTTACCATATGAGTTGTTGATGTAGAAGATAAACTTACTATAGGAGTTGTTGATGTAGAAGATGAACTTACTATAGGAGTTGTTGATGTAGAAGATAAACTTACTATATGAGTTGTTGATGTAGAAAATACATTTTCCATATGAGTTGTTGATGTAGAAGATAAACTTACTATATGAGTTGTTGATGTAGAAGATAAACTTACTATATGAGTTGTTGATATAGAAGATAAACTTACTTTAGGAGCTGTTGATGTAGAAGATAAACTTACTATAGGAGTTGTTGATGTAGAAGATAAACTTACTATATGAGTTGTTGATGTAGAAGATAAACTTACTATATGAGTTGTTGATATAGAAGATAAACTTACTATATGAGTTGTTGATATAGAAGATAAACTTACTATATGAGTTGTTGATGTACAAGATAAACTTACTATATGAGTTGCTGATATAGAAGATAAACTTACTATATGAGTTGTTGATGTACAAGATAAACTACTATATGAGTTGTTGATATAGAAGATAAACTTACTATATGAGTTGCTGATGTACAAGATAAATATACTATATGAGTTGCTGATGCAGAAGATAAACTTACTATATGAGTTGCTGATGTACAAGATAAACTTACTATATGAGTTGTTGATGCAGAAGATAAACTTACTATGGGAGTTAAAGGGAAACAATTTTAAAAAGTACAATCAGACACCAGTGTCATAAACTAGGACACACAGCTCCGAGATAGTCAAGAGGGTTTTTTTTTCTTTGTAAAGCGGACTAAACTACCCCCTCCCCCCATTCCCCCCCCCCCACACACACATCCAGCCTTCCCCTGCTTACCCTAGTGATTTGTTATTCTCTTTTCATTAAGTCCTCCCGCCTCTTTTAAAAACAGGGACCCTCCCTCCTTCTTACCCAAAATCCCTTTGAAACAGAAGACCTCCCCTGGGAACAACTGTGTTAAGAGCACACTTATCTTAACATAGTGTTTGTGAGACAGGGAACATAGATCTGTTTGCTTAAAAACTCTGACCTACCTCTGTAGCCCAGAAACTTGTAGCAATCAACACTAATTGTAATTGTAATTGTTATTTTTGCAAAATGTAATGTCAGGTTGGTGGACGGATGGGGACATGGAGATCTCTGGCGGGGATGAGGGAAGTCTGGTGTGAAACCAATGAATCCAGGACGTGACAAGCCTATGGGTCTTTACAACAATGGCTATCAGAATGATGTAAACAAAACAGAGCCAGTAGACTATAGGTGGCGGGGAATGGATATCGTTGAAGCACTCATCAGATTCCTCATCTCAGAGTCAGAGTGTCTTTGTGGAACTGTCTCAAACCATCTGACATGGAGAAGGGGCTTAAGTACAGCCACCAGAGGCTGGAAAACAAAGTTTTGGCCAGGCCAGCCACACTGTCTTCATGGCAGTCCGAGCAAGACCACAGTCTGCCCTAGCAAGGAAAGGTGCTGAAGTCGGAGTTACCCAGCCAAAAGGCGCATCGCAAAAATCAGGGTAACACGCATTATCGCTAATGAAATGTCTATATCTACAGTTTTCAAACATGGTGCTCGCCCTGTGAAGACTAACCAGGCAGGTGCAGTGCCGGGCCCCCTGCCTCGAAAGGGTCCACCCAATGCTACTGGAGGTCCTCTCAGTTCGTCTTGTGGAGTCAGGAGACATGAGAGTAGAGCTACTGGCCAAAAAATACAACAGAAGAAAACAGCCAAAAAGCAAGAACTTAAAATAATGCAGTGGAATGCTGAGGGTGTCAGCAGTGTTAGAGATGGCTATAGCAAAAAGGTTGAACTAGAGAACATACTTTTTGCAGAGCAGGTAAGTATATGCTGCATACAGGAGACACACCTAACCAAAGATGCCGCCTTTAAAATCAGAGGCTACCAGTGTTTTAGATCAGACCGACAGGACAGAAGAAAAGGAGGAGTACTCACACTTGTTAAGAATAACATCAGCGCATGTCAGGTGGGAGTGTACATGGAAGGAGCCGAATACCAGATGATCCATCTAAAGAGTAGTAATACAGATTTCCACCTCCTTAACTATTACTGTCCTAATGACCGCCCACTTGCTTTAGGAACAATCCCACACAAAGAGAGACTGATGGTCTGTGGTGATTTTAACAGTCATTCCCAGAGCTGGGGCTATGACCACATAGACAAGGAGGAGAGGAAGTTGAGAGCTGGCAGGATGATAATGGACTTCTCCTGATCAACCAGCCAGTGGATGCCCCAACATTTTACTCAAGGGCTTGGCATACAAAATCAACACCAGATCTGGCATTCCACTCTCCAGATCTGAAGTGGAACATTACACGTGAAGTTGGAAAACAACTTGGAGGTAGCGACCATCGACCAGTCTTCCTGACAATAGAAAATGAACTCCTTAACACCAGTAACCCTCTCCCCAGATGGAACTATAAAAAAGCAAACTGGACAATGTACAGACATCGTACATGTATCCTGGTGGGACAGCTGTCCATAGAAGGTAAGGATATTAACAGCATAGTGAAGGAATTCAATGCTTGTATCCTTCAGGCCGCTCGTGAAACCATTCCCAGAGGAGCTCGTAGGGACTATAAACCATACTGGTCTAGTGAACTGGGAAAACTCCATGATGACGTGGAAGCAGCTCGAAAGCAAGCAGAAAATAGACCATGCCAAGAACACCACAATAATTACCAACATTCTAAGGCCAAATTTCAGAGAGCAAAGCTGCAAGCCAGACGGGAAAGTTGGAGAGAGAAAACAGAGTCCCTAAACTTTGAAAAGGATGGAAGGAAACTGTGGAAACTAATCAAACAGTTAAATGATGAGAGTACTGGAAGAAGTACAAAGATTACACTAATAGAGGATGGGAAAACTCTTACAGGTAAGCAGGTAGCAGATCACTTTGCTCACATTTTTGCACAGGACTGCAACATTGATATCCATCCAGAGAAGGAGCGTACAGTGCGCATCGAGACACAGAAAGAGGAGGAACAAGTCAGAAAAGTGGAGGTCATGGATGCACCAATCACACGCAGTGAGTTAGACCTAGCAGTTAGTAAACTGAAACCAAGGAAATCACCAGGACCAGATGGAGTGTCCAATGAAATGATCAAGAACCTGGGAATGGCAGCAATGGGAAAGCTGTTGGATATTTTCAATATGTGCTGGAGCACAGGTAAGTTACCTCAAATCTGGAAGGAAGCAAGCATGGTACCACTGCTAAAACCAGGGAAAAACAGTGATACTGCCTCCAGCTACAGGCCAATCAGTCTCACTAGCTGCCTATGCAAAACGATGGAACGCATCATTGACCTGAGGCTAAAATGGTACCTAGAAAGTGAAAACCTTCTCGTTCCACAACAAGCAGGATTTAGGCAGTACTACAGTACGGAAGATCAAGTGACCTATCTCTCTCAAGAGATTGAGGATGCATTCCAAGAGAAAAACCTTGTACTAGCAGTGTGGATAGACCTGAAGAAAGCCTTTGATAAAGTATGGAAAAAAGGTCTGTTGTGGAAACTAAGAAACTGCAATGTGAATGGAAGACTGTACAACTGGATAAAGTCCTATTTACACAATAGAAGAGCTAGAGTAGTAATGGATGGACACAAAAGCCAGAAAATACTTCTGCGACACGGTGTACCACAAGGAGGAGTCCTTTCGCCTACACTATTCCTTGTATTCATTAATGACCTGGTCAAGGAACTTCCCTATGGAATCAAAGCAGCACTGTATGCAGATGATCTGGTCATGTGGTGTACAGATGAATATGCGACTGTTGCTACACAGAGACTCCAAAGAGCAGCAGACATCTTGACATCATGGACAAACAAATGGTGTGTAAGTATCAACACAGAGAAATCAAGTACCACTCTGTTCACCCTCTCATCTAAACAGAAAGCAGGTAAGATCTTTGTAAATGAAATACCCTTAAGGATGGACAACCAACCCACTTACTTAGGAGTGACTCTTGACTCAAAACTGACGTGGAAGCAACACATCAACAGTGCAGAAGCAAAAGCCAGAAGAAAACTAGCCATATTAAGAAAATTGAGTGGGACTACATGGGGAGCTAGTGAAAGAATCCTCAAGAACGTATATCAGCAAAGTATTCTACCACATTTAGAATATGGCTCAACATCTTGGTGCACAGCATCAAACACTACGCTGCATAATCTAGACAAGGTTCAAAATCAGTCACTACGGATTATCACAGGTGCCATGAGGTCCACACCAATAGTAGAAATGCAGAAAATAGTTGGTGTTCACCCGCTAAAGGAACGTAGAGACACAAAGGTCATGACCATGGGAGAAAAATTCCGTAGCTCTGTAAGCCATCCCCTGAAGGAGAGATTCAATAACTTGGCATTAGGACGGCTTAAAAGAAGCAGCTTCATTCATCAGGCCAAGCGTATGCGTAAGCTGATACCTGACCTTCCAACTGTAGTCACTCCATTATCATCTGTACCAGAGCATACACCATGGAAAGAAGCAGATTATACACAAATAACTATTCAGACTGAAGTGAAAGGTGTGCAGAATAGTGAGATGCAGAGCAGTCTTGTAAGATCAATAGCCACACTTAGTGTTCTAGATGACAAATATCCATGTGACACCTGGATACGTGTGTATACAGATGGATCTGCACATAATGCCATAAAGAATGGTGGGGCAGGAGCATATATTGAATATCCAAACAACACCATTGACAAGATTTCCATACCCACTGGTAAATACTGCAACAACTTTGATGCAGAAGTTAGGGCAATTATTGCTGCAGTTGAAAAACTATCAGACTCCAGAATTGATACATGTCCTGTAGTAATTCTCACAGATGCAAGATCAGTACTGGAGGCTCTTCAGTGCAACAAACTACCAGACCTTAAGGATGCCTTGTCAAAAATTGGCTTACAACATGGAGTCACTTTGCAATGGATTCCCTCCCACTGTGGGATACCAGGCAATGAGAAAGCTGACCATCTGGCCAAAGAGGGCACTGAAATGGAGCAACCAGACATACCAGTCACCTATAATCAGAAGAAAAGCATGATAAAAACCTACAGGAAGCCACAAACACCACCACATGATGACTATCACATGCTAAACAGAAAGGAACAAGTCACCATCTTCCGTCTCCGAACAGGACACAGCCGACTCCGAAGTCATATGTATACAAAGTTTAAGGTTGGTACTACTAATCTATGTACATGTGCCCAGGTGCCCCAAACCGTGGAACATATCCTCCAGAACTGCATCAACTACGAGACACTGAGAAATAATTACTGGCCCAGTGAAACCACTAAAGAAGATAAGCTCTACGGTTCCATACATGAGTTACAAAAAACAGTGAAATTTATCCAAGAGACAGGACTGCAGATATAGACAGACAGTGCGAACGAAGAAGAAGAAGAAGACAGAAGACCTAAGGTAACGTAGCCATCTTTCCTAAGATTAAATACGAGACATGCCTCAAATAAGGGGGCGGGGGGGGGGGAAGGGGGGGCTTAAAGTTAAAACTTAACCTCAGCATTGCAAACAGTTTACTAGGTTTGCGATTTTACCTGCGGATGTAACAAGCAGGCCTACCTGGTGTACTTGTCCAAGAAGTCAATTTCCTTTATTATAGCATTTCCACTAAGAAATATAATGGCCATCAAAGATGAGAACACGGGACAGTGTAGGTTACGTGTTTTAAAACACGGGATATTTAGCCGTGCCAACAGGAATAACCGCATCAGCATCAGCAGCAGCAGGGCCATCTTGCTCACAACCGAGAGGCCTACATGAGGGCTGTTAGGTAGGCAAAAGTTCCGAAAGGGGACGTGCAAATGACTGACTGACTGACCGAAATAATATGATTCCCAGGTCAAATCCTTAAAATACGCTTCTGCCCCGTATAATACTGGACGGTTTGGCTGGTCATTTTATCCCAGAGCTCCCGATGCACGGAGTGGGCCCTCACCTGTTTGAGCCTGGACTGACCAACATACTAGCAGACTGTCAGTGTTTACGAATCTTAGAATCGTTCACGCGTATCAGATGAGAAGGATTTAAGCGTCTGAAGTTACTTTACATTGTTACCAATGTTCACTCTAAGCAGTGAGGCAGGGCGCACACACATACATACACACACTCACACAAAATAATGTCCAGAACAAAAGTTTATGTAAAGCACGAAGAAAAATATACCGCTACATTTAATTTTAACTTTCCTAACCTTACTCAGTACTGTATTAGCACTGAAGACAAATTTGATAGCACTGCATACGTTTGTTTTCCAGATTTCTTTCAACTTTAGTTGGTTTTAGGTGTGTATGTTATGTGTATGTGTGTGTGTTTTCTATCAGAAACTTCAATCATATACTCAAAATTTGTTGAGAATATATTGTCCAACGCGTTCTAGATTTTGCAACAAGAGGACACACTGATTGTTGGAACTGAAAATTTCAAGAAAATTATCGCAGAATGATAGTTTCTTCGCTTGCTGGACGAGAAACGAAAATGAAGCAGTGACAGTGAGTACTGCTTTTTAGCTAGTGAGTGTGGAGCCGGAGACGCTGCTACATAAAGTTCCCGTCGGGTCGTTACAGTTACCTGCCAAACGGTCTTTTAGGTTTGTTCTATTTTTTGAGAATTATTGCAGAACCGAAATTAGAATATGTCTGGGTGCTCGGTTAATTTATCTGGCAAACAATAGCACAAAACGGGACTATTTTATGGGAATATTTTTAAAGAAATGAGTGTATTTATAATTTCTTTCTTTCTTTCTTTCTTTTTTCTTTCTTTCTTTCTTTCTCTCTCTCTCTCTCTCTCTCTCTCTCTCTCTCTCTCTCTCTCTTTCATTCCATCCCTGGTCTCTTTTTATCACTCTATCTTTCTCTGTTTCTCCCTATCTCTCTCTGTCTCCCTCTGTATCTCTCTCCGTCTCTCTCTCTTCTCCCTTCTCTCTCTAGCCAAACATATCTCACAACCCCTCCTGCTCCCTCCAAGTTTACCATCAACGATCGTTAAATCAGCCTTCAAAAAAAAAAAAAGTTCCTAGTGACAGATTAGACTTCTCAGTGAACAACAGTGATAGTAAAAACTGATAGAGAATCGTTCATACAAACACTGAGAAATGTTGTCAATAATTAGAAACTATAAAGACAATAGGAGAAATGGCAATAATTAGAAACTATAAAGACAATCGGAGAAATGGCAATAATTAGAAACTATAAAGACAATAGGAGAAATGGCAATAATTAGAAACTATAAAGACAATCGGAGAAATGGCAATAATTAGAAACTATAAAGACAATAGGAGAAATGGCAATAATTAGAAACTATAAAGACAATCGGAGAAATGGCAATAATTAGGAACTATAAAGACAATCAGAGAAATGGCAATAATTAGGAACTGTAAAGACAATCAGAGAAATGGCAATAATTAGGAACTATAAAGACAATCAGAGAAATGGCAATAATTAGGAACTATAAAGAGAATCAGAGAAATGTCAATAATTAGGAACTGTAAAGACAATCAGAGAAATGGCAATAATTAGGAACTATAAAGACAATCAGAGAAATGGCAATAATTAGAAACTATAAAGACAATCAGAGGAATGGCAATAATTAGGAACTATAAAGACAATCAGAGAAATGGCAATAATTAGGAACTATAAAGAGAATCGGAGGAATGGCAATAATTAGGAACTATAGGTAAGACAATCTCGCATAGTTCTGTCTCAGAACCTTCAGAAATAAGAAAAAAAGGTCAACTATAAATATCATCTATTCTAAAACTCTTGTTACACCGAGTGTACCCAAACCCCGTCTCTCTCAAGCACCTTTCTCTGTCAAGCTTCTAACTTGGTATATCCTACCTGGCGCCGCCGGGAGGCGAGACGATCTGACATAAAAACAGTGGTTTTCAAAGTTTTGACTTTTCGGAGAGTCTGTAAGGGTTCTCGCTGACATATATTTGCGAATTATTTCTTTCTGCTTCATCATTAAATCACAACTGAAGAACATGTCCCTGAGTGAGTTTTAGCTAAAAATGGTTTTCTGTAACATGCTCCTCGGTGTAATTAGTACAAGTTCGTTGACTGTTTTGTGATCTAGGTTAGGATAAATAAACTCCAAGGTTAATTAATCTCAGAGATTCTCTCTCTCTCTCTCTCTCTCTCTTCTTCTTCTCTCCAGATTTATACTATTTACAAGCAAGGTACATAACTGAGCCTCACAAAGGTCAGTGATTCGCTCCTCTGGGGTCTGGGTTCCTTGCCGCTGCCGGTTTAGTTTGTTGATGAAGTGGTTGCTATTATTATTATTACGAGTATTATGTGAGTTGTCTGGTAGCACTGACAATCTTGCTTCTCCATCTTACTTGGTTCTTGATGTTTTCAATCAGTTCATGTGCTTTTCTCTTCTTTCATGCCGCTCGGGCAGATAACTCAGATACATTCCTTTTTTTTTTCTCATGACTTTTACAGTCATTACTAAATTCTCTAACTTCTGTCTTCTTATGACATGTTCAAGTTCTCTAAATTTCGTCTTCTTATGACATGTTCAAGTTCTCTAAATTTCGTCTTCTTATGACATGTTCAAGTTCTCTAAATTTCGTCTTCTTATGACATGTTCAAGTTCTCTAACTTCTGTCTTCTTATGACATGTTCAAGTTCTCTAACTTCTGTCTTCTTATGACATGTTCAAGTTCTCTAACTTCTGTCTTCTTATGACATGTTCAAGTTCTCTAACTTCTGTCTTCTTATGACATGTTTAATTTCTCTAACTTCTGTCTTCTTATGACATGTTTAATTTCTCTAACTTCTGTCTTCTTATGACATGTTTAATTTCTCTAACTTCTGTCTTCTTATGACATGTTCAATTTCTCTAACTTCTGTCTTCTTATGACATGTTTAATTTCTCTAACTTCTGTCTTCTTATGACATGTTTAATTTCTCTAACTTCTGTCTTCTCATGTCATGTCCAAGTTCTCCTACTTCTATCTTCTCATGGCATGTTAAATTTCTTTAACTTCTGTCTTCTCATAACATGTCTAAGAACTTTCCTCTGCCTTTTTCTTATAATTTTTTAACTAGTTCTCGTTGTTCTAAAACTTCTTTGAAGATCTCTTCGTTTGTTGTTCTGAAAGTCCATGGTATTAATTGCAGCTTCCCCCAGAAGTACATCCCTTTTGTTTCCAACGTCTTTGTCACCTTTCTGTTGACCATCCAAGCTCGGAACCATAAAGTAATATTAGCTCTATAAATCACTGTAGTATTATTTTTCCTCGCTTTAAGATTCAGTCAGTCATTTGCATGTCCCTTGCGGAACTTTGCCTCTCGAACAGCTCTCCTGTAGGCATCTCGGTTGTAAGCAAGATGCCCACCTGCTGATGCATCCATTCACAGATCATCAACGATGTCTTGCAGCCATCTTCGCCTTGGTCTTCCTCTCTTTCTTTTTCCCATTATGTACCCTTCCAAGACGGTCTTCTCTAAATTCTAATGACGTCTAAAATATTTAAGTTTTTTTTTCTATTTAATTCTCTTTACTAGCCAACTTTCTTCAGTACGAAGTTCTTGTAGGATGGGTATGTTCGTTCTTTTTTGTGCCCGTGATATTTGAAGAACTCTTCTGTAACATTTACATTCAAAGGCATTTATGTGTTTCTCAGTTAAGTGTCCAGGTCTCACAGGCATATGTTGCGATGGGAAAGATGAATGCCCTTAAAAATCTTATTTTTGTAGTTCTGTCTATTCCTCTCCACAGATTCTTTAGTTGTTTTACTTTCTAAAGAGCGATAGATGTCCTCCTTTTAATTTCCCTCATTGTATCTCCATTATTAGTTAGTAGTGATTCAAGATATTCAAAACTTTCCACCTGTTTCAATTTTTCCTCATTGATATATATTTCAGCTGCTTTATTTGTTTTGTCAGTTGTCATCAGTTTAGTTTCCTTCGCATTAAGATAAAGCTTTTGCACTTCGGTGTTCTTACGGACTGACATAATTGGTTTTTCCATTCCTTTTTGTGTTGTGGACAGTAATACTGTGTCATCAGCATATCTAATCTCTGGTATTTCATAACCTAAAATTGTTATGGCATTGTAATATTCTTAAGAGAGGCTGGAGTTAAAAAGCAAATTACAGCAAAGAACAGAGGCAGACAAGCGAGATTTGTAGGACATTTCATGAGAAGAGGAAAACTAGAACACATTGTGGCAGCTGGAAAAATTGAGGGAAGAAGAGATAGAGGAAGAGAAAGAGAGAAGTTACTGGATGGGCTGTCAGTGTGGCTAGGAAGAAAGTCACCGGCGGATCTCATAATCAAGTCTGAAGACAGGGAATTGTGGAGAGAAATGATCGCCTACGTCACGTGGCACGGCACTTGAATTGAATATTCTTTGTCTACATCTTGTCTAACATTCTTCAGTTCATTTCCAGTATACAAGTTAAATAAATAAGACGATAATATGCACCCTGACGGACCCCTTGTTTTATGTCAAACCAAGTTGTTGTTTCACCATTTATTCTTACTGCTGCTTGTTGGTCTAGATACAGCTGTGATGTTAATTGTATCAAATGTGTTGGAAATCCCTTTTTTTTCTATTATTTCCCAAAGTTTCTGGTGTTGTACACAGTCATATGCCTTTGAATAATTTATAAAAGATATATTAGTCGTGTTTAGAGACTTCCTCTTATTTGTTACTATACTCTTCATGTCACGAAGGCTGCTTTTTGCCTTACAAATTTGTGATTTTGTTATATTTGTGCACCTGCCATCAGTTGTTATTGTTGTTCCGAGGTATGTGAATTTATTTATTCGTGTCTTCCTCTTGTTGTGGAGTAGTACTAGAAGTATATCTTGCAGTAATGGAATCTTGTGTGAACTGTACACGGAATAAGTAATTCTGAACATTGAAAACATTGGAGAAAGCAAGTAAAGGTTTTATGGTGCATCGTTCTCAAGAGCTGAAAACCACTGATGTAATAAATAGGACAACTAAACTTTTTTTTTTTTTAATTTTCATGTCTTTTTAAATATCGCCGCACCCAGCAAGAGAGTGTTTTCCTGGCCCTAGCGCCGACCCTAATACTTACACTCTGGAGGAGGCGGATCTAAAACTCTCCTCCAGGCACGAAGGAATCTTTTAGATGAAGACGTGTTCTGTCCGCGGTTAGGGGAGGTTTGTCTATTTCAATGTATTAGCAGGGAACCTTGTTGTGTTCAGTTTAAAACAGCGATTCTCAGCTTGTGGAAGGTGGGGGAAACAGCTTGGGCTCTGTTCCTTGTTGGGGGAACCGCTTGGGCTTTGTTCCTTGTTGGAGGAACCGTTTGGGCTCTGTTCCTTGTTGGAGGAACCGCTTGGGCTCTGTTCCTTGATGGGGAACCGCCTGGGCTCTACTCCTTGATGGGGAAACCGCTTGGGCTTTGTTCCTTGATGGGGGAACAACCTGGGCTCTACTCCTTGATGGGGGAACCGGTTGGGCTCTGTTCCTTGATGGGAGAACCGCTTGGATTCTATTCCTTGATGGGGAACCGCCTGGGCTCTATTCCTTGATGGGGAACCGCTTGGATTCTATTCCTTGAGGGGGAACCGCCTGGGCTCTATTCCTTGATGGGGAACCGCCTGGGCTCTAATCCTTGATGGGGGACCGCTTGGGCTCTATTCCTTGATGGGGAAACGCCTGGGCTCTGCTCCTTGATGGAGGAACCGCCTGGACTCTGCTCCTTGATGGAGGAACCGCTTGGGCTCTGTTCCTTAATGGAGGAACCGCCTGGGCCCTGTTCCTTGATGGGGGAACCGCCTGGCCTCTGCTCATTGACGGGGAACCGCTTGGACTCTATTCCTTGATGAAGGAACCGCTTGGGCTCTGTTCCTTGCTGAATGATGTTTGTTTTAAAGATGTTTTCCCGGTGGTGATAGACATTTCTTGAGAAGAACAAGGAGCAGTTGTTCCCCCGGAGAATGTTGCTTTTATTTTGTGTGTACAGCTCAGAAAATACGAGAAGCCATCATCATCATCATCATCATCGTCTTAGTCCTCATTATAACAATGAAGATTGTGAATTATCATATTATTGTTGAATAGTTCCATATTACAGAACTGAAGCTTACAGATGCTCTTTGATTAACACATCTCCGGTTTCACAAAAATTTACTACATTCACTAAATCTAGAGCAAGTCTGATGAAAATTTTCTCTACATTATTCATTTAATTCTGACAAATAAGTTCAAAAATGTGTTGTCGATTACGTCACTTGGATTGAAACACTTAATCATTTGTTCACGACATCAACTCTACCATATTCTACATGCAGCATTTCTCAATTTCTCAACTTCACAATATTCTACACTTGATACAAGAACGTTTCATATCTCAGTATTATATCACATCTGCAACGCGTGGTCAACTATTTTCTCGTCTAATCACTGTACTCAAAGTTTCAAAAGTGTCGATTTTTCTTAATCACTAGAATCACTTGAAAACCATCTTCCTTCTAACACTACTTCTGATTTTATATCGTCTCGTCCTTTTTCTTCTCTTGTCTGTCTTCTGATTTCTTCTGACGGTCTTGCTCGACCGTCTTTCAATCGCAGTGTACTAACGAGCAAAGTCTACTTGCCTCTTCTCTGGACTTCTGTTCTTATCTTTCATCTGATGGCTTCTCAGCTGTTCTGGCTGGACCTTCTTTCTTCACTCTTGACTGTCCACGTGCACTGACCATCCTTCTTGCAGTTCTGGTCAGTCGCTACTTGCCGGACCGACGGTGTTCTGACGATCTCCCTCCTCCGACTCCTAAGTAGTGTGGCTCCACCCTTCAGATGTCCACTGGTTCCCATGAGCGTTCTGATTGTCCTTTCATTCAAACTGCCCCATGACTATATCTCGTAAGTCAACTGTCCAATAGGCCACGCCTCTAAATTGGTCAGCTGGCCGAGTTGGTCACTCCTTTATTTAAAAACCGTGTGCAATAGCGTCATAAAAGTGTCATAACGCGTGTCACCTATCAGGTGTCACAAGTGTCAGACTATGTCAATTTCGTCTATACAATTGTTATTTACCTAAGTCATTATCTTGCTCTTTCATGTTGGAGGTTTTATTGTGTCCTCGCTATTGTGCCTGGCTTTTTTTATTCGTCTTCTCTATTTTATTTACACATGCCAACGTCCAGTCACCGCTTTGTTATCACTGGACCATCCTACTTTCTGGCGTCCTTCCTTTGTATTACCTATATCTCAGCGTCACTGAATCTCGTCTTTTTCTATTCACTGTTTCCACTGTTTACTTTTATCCGCGTCTTGTTCTAGTGTCATGGAAGTTTTATACCTTTCTCTTCCTTTCCTACCACATTTCTCTGTCGCTATTAGATATTATTATTTTGTTTATAGTATATTTTAATAACCATATTCATTAATAATAATACTAACAACTGTAATCATTACTTACAAGGCCATGCTATATCATCATCATCATCGTCGTTGCAGTCGTCATCGTCATCATCATCATCATCATCATCATCATCGCCGTCGTCGTAGTCGTCGTGGCCGCTGTCTTCATCATCATCATCATCATCACTGTCATCATCATCATCATCATCATCGTCATCGTCTAAAAGAATCTTTCAGCACATTGATAATAATAACAAAGATTGTTCAAACATATTATGATCGGCGAAGTCTAATGCTACGAGTTTTAAGGCAAATATGAGACATACAACCATTGCCAAAGTTTTTCCTGGCTGTCAGCAAACTAACATGACTAGAGGGTAATACTTTCCCCAACTCCACGAACAGTCAGTTGTCAATTTTCTTTCTTTTTTTTGTTTTTTTGTTGAAATAACCTTACCTTAAGAGCCATGTCTGGCGACTGAATCTCCTCATGGCAAGCGAGTACACTAACCGCATCTCTACCCGGACGCTCTCACCGTTTGGCATGATGCCCTCGCAGGAACTTGTCTCGCAAGGCCAGGGCTATCAGAAGTTTCTAATTCTCGCTTCCCCAACATCTTGTAGCAGTAACAGCAATAGGGGATCAGTTTCTCGTTCTGTTCCCCTTACTTGGGAGCAGGGGCCAGTTCCTCTGGTCTGTTTCAGCCCCCAGATGCTCGTGCGTAATGTCTGGAGACATCAGATCCGAAGTTCTATAGTTTCAGCGTGGAAAGTGATGAGATCAAGACTAACTGCCATCGTTGTTACTTCTCTCCATGCCACGGGACTCATATGGGGGGGGGGGGGCATGCTGGGGCTGCTGTCTGCCCGGGAGAAAGTATTTAGTCAAGTTTTCCTGTGTTCCCATCATACGCAGACACCAATAGGAGACACGAAACATTTGCCACAGCAACACAGCAAGTGCTGGATTATCTCTTAAGCCAAGTAGGTCTTTGGAGGGGGGGGGGGGGGTAGGGGATGTCTAGAATGGCAGGAAAAATGGGGGAAGGGGAAACCGAGCCGAGAAGTAAAGTAAAACTCTGCAAATACAAAGTAAACATTGTGTTTACATAAAAATAGTTAAATATGTAAGTTAGCATGTTTGATGGGAAGTAGAAAGGCTGTTAGTGGCATATCAGTCTGTGCTAGGTCTGTGTTGTAAGAAAGGCTGTTAGTGGCATATCAGTCTGTGCTAGGTCTGTGTTGTAAGAAAGGCTGTTAGTGGCATATCAGTCTGTGCTAGGTCTGTGTAGTAAGAAAGGCTGACAGTGGCATATCAGTCAGTGCTAGGTCTGTGTAGTAAGAAAGGCTGACAGTGACATATCGGTCTGTGCTAGGTCTGTAATGTAAGAAAGGCTGACAGTGGCATATCGGTCTGTGTTAATATAATAGGATAGGTATTTTTATTTTGGATGATAGAAAGTTAGTCATCCTGGAATTGAAAAGCTGGGAAAAAACACGGTTATGTCCCGCAGAAATGGTAACTAATTGTTTACGTTTCATTCCCCCTTAACTCAGTTGCATGTATATCACAGAATGATATGAAGCTCAGAGAACGAGAGAGTGATCAGATAATCAAGAAAGCTAAAATTAGATTTTTTTTTTTTTGGGGGCGGGGGTCAGTCTGTGTCGTAGTTTTGTCGGGGTAGGATGTAGGTTTTGTAGTGTATAATAAGGAACTTAGCATGTTGTAGAATTCTGTTGGCGTTGAAGTCCTTCCGACATCAGTAGCCGCCTGGAATATTATATGTTGTCTTGATTTGGAGTATCGTCAGGTTACGCTTCTTGGAGTGTTACTGCCACTGGTTTTTTTTTTTTCTCCCAGTCATCGTCATCATCACCCCATGCACAAATAAAGCCTTTATAACTAACCTAGCTGCTGCTTGCCACTGAGAGATTGTTCGTTTCTGGCAAGCTTGTCTGTGAGCGTGTAGTAAACAGACAAGGAAGACGGGCGACGAAAGAGATGCGGCTGAACTGTCTTGAAAGAGTGAAATCACGACTGTATATCGTTCAGTACACCAGATAGTGCTAACGGAAGTACAACACTCAGAGAAATTAGAGAGAGAGAGAGATAAAGAGAGAGAGATAAAGAGAGAGATAAAGAGAGAGAGATAAAGAGAGAGAGATAAAGAGAGAGAGATAAAGAGAGAGATAAAGAGAGAGAGAAAGAGAGAGAGATAAAGAGAGAGAGCGAGAGCGAGAGAGATAAAGAGAGAGAGATAAAGAGAGAGATAAAGAGAGAGAGCGAGAGCGAGAGAGATAAAGAGAGAGAGATAAAGAGAGAGAGATAAAGAGAGAGAGCGAGAGCGAGAGAGATAAAGAGAGAGAGATCAAAAGAGAGCTAAAGAGAGAGATAACGAAAGAGATCAAGAGAGAGATAAAGAGAGAGATATAAAGAGCAAGAGATAAAGAAATAGATAGATAAAGAGAAAGATAAAGAGAGAGAGAGCGTAGAGAAGCAGGCACACCATACTATATAATTTGGTCTCTGTAATACAGAGTCAATTAGAACAGCAGGGCAGACTGGTTGGCTGAGTGGTTGTACGTTCGGTCTACAAATCCGGGGGGGGGGGGTGGTGGTATCAAGCTGTGGAGAATTTTTTTTTTTCTTCTGGTACCACCATGTCTAAAAGGCCCCGGGATACAGCCATCCTCTGAAAGTGGCTACCAGCGAACTCAGGACAGTTAAAGAAATGCGACCAGGCGTGACACTGACCACCTGGCACTTTCATGTGACCAGGGTCTTGAAAATACGGCCCTCTCATCATACCCTCAAACTGCCTTAATGTCATGGAAGCGGGGATTTTACCATTACTTGTACCTGTAGTAACAGCTGATATCTCAACTAAAGGGGAATCGTGCCCGTATGTCAGGAGGCGGACGGAGGGTCTGGGGGCCCCTTATGAAATGTAGCCTAAGGGACTGAGCGGCGGTTAATGCGTAGCTGGCTACCAGCCCCTAACTAGAACTAATCATCATCATTATTTTGGTCAAAAAAACACACAAGGTTCCTGGGCTAAATTTCAGAAGGGCCCCTACCCCTAACTAGAACTAATCATCATCATTATTTTGGTAAAAAAAAACACACCAGGTTCCTGGGCTAAATTTCAGAAGGGCCCCTACCCCTAACTAGAACTAATCATCATCATCATCATCATCATTACTCAGGCCCAAAGTTAACTCAAAGAGTTTGCGGTCTGTGTGCAAAATATTCAGCTCGTGTGCAAAAAATATTGTGTGTGTGTAAACGTGCGTGCGCAGTAATAACATATATATATATATTCACTTGAAGAACATATTGAAAAGCAGAAACCATTAATCCTGAACTTCATAGTTTTTAAAAAGCATTTGATAGCATACACAGATATTCATTGTGGAGAATTTTAAGACTACATGGAATGCCATCTAAAATTGTCAACATCATTAGAGATCTCTACAACGGATATGTTTGTGCAGTCAAAACAAAAGAAGGAATGAGCGAATGGTGAAACAGGCGTGAAACAAGGATGAATGTTATCTCCACTGCTTTTTTTTGGAATTGCCATAGACTTTATAATGAAAAGATGCTGTACAGTAAAAACGGGCATTGATTGGATACATGGGACCCAAATAGAAGATCTTGATTTTGCAGATAACATAACTCTTATCAGCGGCAATGAGAAATCGATACAGAAAAAAAAACAGATTCCCTGTCTTCCTTGGCTAGCAAAATAGGTCTTGAAATTAACAAAGACAAAACAAAAATAGTGAAACTTCTCATTAATCAATAAGGAAAAATATACGTAGAAGGAACAGCTATTGATGAAGTAGTAAATCAATTTGCATATCTTGGCAGCTACATAGACCAGGATGGTGACACCAGGAAGGAAGTTAGAATTAGAATTGCAAAAGCAGCATTGTCCTTCAAAAATCTTGAGAACATATGGAATTTAAAATTATAAGCACAAAAACCAATTAAGATTATTCAATCCACCCTCATTTATGCATGCGAAAGCTGGAAAACAACTAAAGAAATAGTCAAGAAATTAGACTCTTTTGAAAACAAGTGCCTAAGGAAAATACTTGATATAAAATGGAACGAATTCAAGAACAGCACAGAGATAAGACAGATGAGCAAACAACAACCTGTCTCATGGGTGATCAGAAAAAGAAGATGGACATATGAAGGCCATATGATGAGAAGAAACACTCAGAGAATACCGAAACAAGCTATAAAGTGGAGCACAACAGGCCGAAGAAAAAGAGGTCGACCACATGAAACTCTAAAGAGGACATTATAAAGAGAAGCCAGTTTAGTGGGCATAATATCCCTTGATGAAGTTGAAAGACTCGCCGAGAACAGAAAAACGTTTATTTTAATTACTCTCTATTCTCTGTGTGCTGCCCACTTGCCTCGTCTCGATTCTGCTACAGAAACTACCGAAACTAAGCGATAAAAGACCAGTTGAAATATCACCAGAAAGCCATATCTCAACAAGAAAGAAACAGTAAAGGACAAACATGTACCATCATTGTATTTTTTCTGGTCAGAATTATAGCACGGAGTAACATCTGGAAACTGGAAAATAAAACTAGCAGTTTCATGTTTCTTTTTGCGCGGCTCCAAATATTTTGCGCGCGGTATGATTTTTTTTCTGTGCGCGGCCGCGCTGTCACGCAGCTTAGAGGGAACAGTACTCAGGCCCCTAGGATAAATGTCTTAAGGGCCCCGACCCATAACTAGAATTCATCATCATGATCATCATCATCATCATCATCATCATCATCATCCAGGCCTCTAGGCTAAATTTCACAAGGACCCCCACGCTTAACTAGAATTAATCATAGTCATCATGATCATCATTTTGATCATAATTATTCAGGCCCCTAGGCTAAATTTCAGAAGGGCCGCCACACCTAACTACAGATAATCATTATCATTTTAATCGTAATAGCTCAGGGCCCTAGGCTTAATGTCACAAGGACCCCCCCAGCCCCCAACTAGAACTATTCATCATCATTTTGATTATAATCACTCTTACCCCTAGGCTAAGCTTCATAAAGGGTCCCAGGCCCTAACTAGAACTAATAATCATCATCATTTTGGTCATAACGTGGCTGACATCTCCCCACATTTCGGAGCTGTAGATAACACACACACAAATCTGCCTAGGATTTGCCTGGGATAAACTGCTTCGGAGAGAAGGCGCAGCAGGAGTCGAGCAACAGACTCCTCTTGTTTACACCAGGACGTGGCACAGGCTCACATCTCGCCTGCCCAGAGCTAGAAGTCTTCGTGTTCGATGCCAAAGATTCCCATCCCCCACCCCCCTTTCAACTAAGTCATCTAGTACCAGAGTGGGCAGTGCCTCTAGAGAGAGGTCGCGGGAAACTTGATAAATGGTGCCCCGTGCAATAGTTTCAAGGATGAGGAAGGGGTGGAGATTGGGGGTGGGGGTTTGGTTTGGTTTGGGGGGGGGGGGAGAAGGAGGTGGTGGGGAGAAGAGAAATGTCATGTTTTTCTTTGTTCCCTTCCTCTTCTTCTATCTCTTCTCTCATGCATTGTCGTTCTCCTTAAGTTTATCTACATCGATTTCTTTCTTTCTATCTTTCTTTCTTTCTTTCTAACATTTCCGTCATGTGTTGTCCTAATATATTATTTAGTAACTCTCTCCAAGAGAAATCTTCATTATTCGTTATTGAACCTCACAAATTTCCTATTATACTTTATTATCTCTAACAAATCTTTCACTTTTATTTAGTCTCTCTCATAATCTGTCCATTATTCTCTCTCACAATCCTTCCATTATTTTCTCTCACATTTCCTTCCATTATTCTTCACTCTTCCTTACCAATCTTCTATTATTATTCTTTCTTCTTCACAAATCTTCCACTATTCTTCATTCCTCCTCAGAAATCTTCATTGTTCCTTAGAAATCTTTCGTTATCCTCGTTTTTTTCCTCACAAATCTTCCATTATCCATCATTCTTCTTTACAAATCTTTGGTTATCCTTGTTTCTCCCTCACAAATCTTCCATTATTATTTTTCATTCTTTTTCACAAATCTTCCACTATTCTTTGTTCTTCCTCAGAGATCTTCCACTATTCTTCATTCTTCCTCACAAATCTTCCACTTCATTACTCTTCATTCCTCCTTACAAATTTTTGTTATCCTTGTTTCTTCCTCACAAATCTTCCATTACTCTTCATTCTTCCTTACAAATCTTTCACTATCCTTGATTCTTCCTTACAAATCTTCCACTATTATTCATTCTTCCTCACAAATCTTCCATTATTCTTCATTCTTTCTCACAAATCTTCCACTGTTCTTCATTCTTCCTCTCAAATCTTCCACTATTCTTCATTCTTCCTCTCAAATCTTCCACTATTCTTCATTCTTCCTCTCAAATCTTCCACTATTCTTCATTCTTCCTCTCAAATCTTCCACTATTCTTCATTCTCCCTCACAGGTCTTCCATTCCACTACTATTCGTTCTTCCTCACAAATCTTTCATTACCTTTGTTTCTTCCTCACAAATCTTTCATTACCTTTGTTTCTTCCTCACAAAATCTTCCACTATTAATTAATTAATTAATTAAATCTCTCTTACAGTTTTCGTTAAAATTCCTCATTCTCCACTCCGTCTCTCTCTCCTTCTCTTTCTCTCTCTCTCTCTCTCTTCCCCTCTTTCAAAGCCATATTATTAACTTTGTTAATTTCTGGCACACAACGTGTGTACATGTATTATTTCGCTACCACAATCCCCCAGTTTCCCGTACATGATTGTTCTCAAGTGGCTTCCACTTTCACTTCTTCCCGTTTTCCCAGTATTTTCCCTTCCTTTCCGCCGTATATTTTTTTTACTTAACCCCCCCCCCCTCTCCATCTCTGCGCCCCCCACTCCCTGGTAATATGTTTACACTTTCAACTCTTTCACTAAAATTGCCACAGTTCTCTCTCTCTCTCTCTCACACTCTCACTCTCTCACACTCTCTCACTCTCTCTTTCTCTCACTCTTACTCTCTCAACTTCCCTGTACCACCTCCCCCCCCTCTACTTAAATGCTCCCTCATCCGCCCCTCCCCCGTGAGAATCAGCCAATGTTTTGACTTAAAATTTAGACGCCCCACGTGCATCTCATACAGATAAGCCACTCAGAGTTTTAAACACCCTTCTTCCTGATCGTATTGAGCGCGTGCGCGCGCGTGCGTGCGTGAGTGCGCGCGAGTTGGGGGTTTGAGCAACATTTTCTGTTTCTGTTGATTCCTGGCTCCAGAAAGAAGCGATCACGTGGTATTTTTTTAAAAGGGGCGCACCGAACGGAAAGTTTTGTGTTAAGTGTGTGGGGGTACTGTTAACATCTGTGAGTACATTTCATAAACAGTGCTCTCGTTTGGACTAGGAAAGTTTCTAAGAACAAAAAGCAGCGACGGAACAAGTGAATATAGGATTGTTTTTGCTGTAATAGTTAGTGTGGTTCTTCACGCTGATGATTGTGAAGGGTTTGTAATTTGTAAGGCAAGGTGTTATTGCGGCGTTTTTGTTTGAAGTGCCAAATTTACCTGGAGCATCATCAAGGTGAGTTTTGGCTGTAGACGCACGAAGATGAGCTATCAAAAGAATCTTAAAAGTTGCGATGTTTTTCTAGATCTTTGTTGTTGTTGTTGTTGTTGCTGTTGTTGTTGTTGTTGTGTGATCTTTTAAGTCGATTGCTCTCTTGCAAGAAATACCACAAGAGAATTTTAAATCTGACACGCTTTGTCCAGTACGTTTGTGTGTCTTAGTCTTGTATGTTTTTATCTCATGTATGTTGTTATCTTTTATTCCTGCATGTTTTTGTCTCTTGGTCCTCTGCTGTTATCTCTTATTCTTGTATGTTATTATCCCTTCTTCTTGTATGTTCTTGTCTCTTCTTCCTGTATATTCGTGTCTCTTCTTCCTGTGTATTCTTGTCTCTTTTTCCTGTATATTCTTGTCTCTTCTTCCTGTATATTCTTGTCTCTTCTTCCTGTATGTTCTTGTCTCTTCTTCCTGTATGTTCTTGTCTCTTCTTCCTGTATGTTCTTGTCTCTTCTTCCTGTATGCTCTTGTCTCTTCTTCCTGTATATTCTTGTCTCTTCTTCCTGTATATTCTTGTCTCTTCTTCTTGTATATTCTTGTCTCGTCTTCCTGTATATTCTTGTCTCTTCATCTTGTATGTTCTTGTCTCTTCTTCTTGTATATTCTTGTCTCGTCTTCCTGTATATTCTTGTCTCTTCTTCTTGTATACTCTTGTCTCTTCTCCCTGTATATTCTTGTCTCTTCTTCTTGTATATTCTTGTCTCTTCTTCCTGTATATTCTTGTTTCGTCGTCATGTATGTTTTTGTCTGAATAAGGCACAGGCCGAAATGTTTCATCTGTGTGCTCCCGTTAATGAATAAATCTGCTCCTACCTTCACTAAACGTTTGAATTATTTATTATGACAGCTTTATTTCCGTGACTTTGTACGTATTTATATGCAAGTATTTAGTCTTATAGTCAGGCAGAGCAAATCAACTTAACTCTTCTGATGTTCAGAGGAAGTACCCCCACTCCCTTACCCTCACCCTCACCCTTCAGGTAAGTATTTCGGACCTTTAAACTAAATGACACGGGTTTGTGAGTTGTTTGGTGTATTATAACCGCTCCACCAGGTTGAGAACTCTGGTTCCAGTCCGTAACTTGATGTCTGTTCCGTGGGTCTGGTACTCTTTGTTATATCCAGAAAAACGCTGTAAACCAGGCCCTGTATTGTACTCGACCTAGCTGGGTTCGGGGCATGGGCCCCCTTCCCTTTTCTAACCTTGTAAATCCTGTCGTTATAAGTTATATAGCCCCACAATAAATGTATGTTCAGAGATGTTGGATTTCATGAACATGCTGAGCTGTGGTCTTGTCACTTCATCCGTGACTGTTCCAACACTTGTTGCAAAGCCGCTGGTTAAAGACAGCCAATCAGAGCACAGTTCTGGGGGCCCCCCACACAGGCTCCTTAGCACGAAAAGTTCTCTGATAATCAAGCAGCTTGTGAAGCCTCAGGAAAACTTATATCTCAGCCCAGTAGCGAAGTAGCCATTAAGTTAATAGGATTAAGCTTAGGGTCTCGAAGAGAAGGAGGCCAGTCATTATATTTAAGAAAAAAAGAAAAGTTTTTCAAACACGGATGATTGTCTCTTGTGAGAATCATTAATAAGACTCATAGCTGGGCTACCAAGTTGTTACACAAAATACAGTATCAGTTTGTGTTTGGTCTGTGTAATACAGAGTTATATAACAATAGTAGAGATCACAACTAGAGGGGGAATCAGTCGGTCATTTGCATGTCCATTGCAGAACTTTGTCTCCCTAACAGCTCTCCTGTAGGCATCTCGGTTGTAAGCAAGATGCTCTGCTCCTGATGCATCCATCTGCGGATTATCAACGATGTCTTGCTGCCATCTTCACCTTGGTCTTCCTCTCTTTCTTATTCGTATTATGTATCCTTCCAAAACGGTATTATCTAAATTCTCATGACATTTAATGTGTCCGAAATATTTCAGTTTTCTCTGTTTAATCCTCTTTACTAGCCAACTTTCTTCAATATTAAGTTCTTGTAGCATGGATATATTCATTCATTTTTGTGTCCGTGATATTTGAAGAACTCTTCTGTGGCATTTACATTCAAAGGCATTTATGTGTTTCTCAGCTGTTTTGTTAAGTGTCCAGGTCTCACAGGCATATGTTGCGATGGGAAAGATGCAAGCCCTTAAAAATCTTATTTTTGTAGTTCTGTCTGTTTCTCTCCACAGCTTCTTTAGTTGTTTTAATTTTTGAAGAGCGATAGATGTCCTCCTTTTAATATCCCTGATTGTATCTCCATTATTAGTAATGATCCAAGATATTCAAAACTCTAAACCTCTTCCAATTTTTCCTCATTGATACATATTTCAGCTGCCTTATTTGTTTTATCAGTTGTCATCAACTTAGTTTTCTTTACATTAAGATAGAGGTTTTACTCTTCGCTGTTCTTATGGACTGAAATAACTAGTTTTCCCATTACTTTTTTGTGTTTTGGACATGGAACAGGTATGTCAAATACCTGGGGGTAGAAGATTTAGGTCAGTCCGGGTGGAAATCCCTATGTTTAGCCTAGTGGCCTGGGTGGTTGAACAGTCATTGCCTGAAACTAGATGATCTATGGGGGATGTAACTCAAAGAAGAGGTCTGTCTGAGCTCTAGGATTAATGGGCATTCCTTTATCTAGGATGGCACTGCTTGTTTTAATTTTGTGGTCAGAGATTTATTTCCAGCAGGCTCGCTCTAGCACACGACTAGCTGGGCCATGGTAGTCGTCTTTCTCCATGGAAAATAATTCAGGGCTATAAGAGAATAAGAGCAGGATCTAAGTTCAGAAGCCAAAACAGCTTACATGTACAGCTTCCGGGCTTTTAGTTGGTACTTTAGCTTTTCTGGAGGTCTCTCAACGTTTGGTAGCTACTTTACCTTTTCTGAAGGTCTTTCAACGTTTGGTTCCTACTTTAGCTTTTCTGAAGGTCTTTCAACGTTTGGTGGCTACTTTAGATTTTCTGAAGGTCTTTCAACTTCTTGTACATCATCATCATCATCATCATCATCATCATCCGTGCCGACCGGCGCTAGCTAATGTTTCTCCATAGTACCCGATCCTTCATGCAGGCCATCAGCTCAGTTGCACCATCTCGTCAGACTGTCCAGTTTCATTTCTCTTGGTCTTCCCCTGATTCTTCTTCCCTCTACTTTTCCTGTTGTTAACAATATTTTCAATACCCCCTCTTCTCCCTCTTCTCATTGCATGTCCTTTGAAAGCGCATTCTCTCTCTCTCTTTCTCTCTCTCTTTTTCTCTCTCTCTCTCCACAAAAAAGTATATCAAAAAGTATATCAATTAGCTAAAATTAAGCACTTCATAGATCAAGACACTAGGAAGACATACTACATAGCTCATATACAAACACATTTAGACTATTGCTCAACAGTTTGGGATGGTTGCTCAGTGTCAAATACAAAGAGGCTTTGCTCTCTCCAAAACCGAGCAGTAAAGCTTATTAGTGACAAAGATCAAGCACAAACAACTAATCATCACAAACATATCAAAATACTACCCCTTAAGAACAGGTTCCTCTTCAACAAACCCAAGTTAGTACATCAAATTCTTTCACAGTATGCCCCGCCTTATCTATGGAACCTGTTTAAATTTAGCCCAAAGTGCAGCCAACGCTTGAACAACATATGTCTTCCAAAACCTAGACTTGATCTTTACAAGAAAAGCTTTAGTTATTCTGCTGCTCATCTTTGGAATACCCTCCCATCCTATATAAAAAATATAAATTATACTCCTTCCTATAACTACAAGCTTTCCCATTATCTATTTGATGTCGACTACATGCCTCCATGAATTATAAAACTTAAAAGTTATCTTAAGCTGCTCTTACAGACACCGAATACAATGAATTGTTTTCTGAATAGTCCCGAAAATTTTGTTTAGTAGATAGTCATTTATAATGTATGTAGTTACTTCTGTACTGAGTGAATGTTTAAGAGCGAAACGTAAATGTTATATTTTATTTTATGTCTCTCAGCTTCAATGTTAGTTATGTTTGTTATATGAACATCATATTTGTAGAATGTCTGGAGTAGAGTGAAAGATGTATGATAAAGGGCAGAATGTCAGACGGGCCTGCGTGCCCAATTCTTAACCCTTTTGAAATAAAGATCAATCAATCAATCAGTCAATCAATCTCTCTCTCTCTCTCTCTCTCTCTCTCTCTCTTCTTATACATTTTTCATTAGTAATCTTCTTTGTCCAGGAAATTCGCAGCATTCTTCCGATAAACCGCATTTCTATTGATTCCAATGATCTTTGTGAGGACCTGCATTTGAATGTTCATTTCTCTAGCTTCCTTAGCTTTTTCAAAGACCTTTCAGCTTTTAATAGCACCTCAGTTTTTCTGATGACCTTTCAACTTTTGATAGCGGTCTAAAAACTTCTCTATAGATCATTCGACGTTTTGTAGACAACAAAATTTTCTCAGTGAAATTTTCGACATTAGTAGTCGTCTGAAATTCGATGCTCAGCTTTCAGCTTTTGTAGCAGCCTCCTAACTTTAAATTAGAGCTTTCGGATCTGTTGTAGTCACCAGAACTTTTCAATAGATCTTTCTGGCTTTTAAACAGCCACATGAATTTTTTTTAAATATTTATTTTGTAGATATTTCGATTTGTTTAGTTTCTCTGGGATTTCCGTGAGAACTTTCGGCTGAAGTACCCACTCGAACTTCCCTGTTGATCTTTCGATTGTTAATCAACATTTAAATCGTTCGTAGTTCTGTCGACACTCTGCAGACACCTAAATGTATCTACAGATCCCATCTGTAGATCTTTCCACTCTGAATGGCAATATCGAAGTTCATATAGATCATTTCATCATTTCGGCCACTCGAACATTCCTTCCACCTCTCAAGTACTATTTGAATGTTCCTGTAGATCTTTCTCCTTCCAATTCCCTCCCATAGATATCAGTCGCGCCTGGACCTTTCCTATAATTTACTCGACTTTCTAATAATTACTCGACATTTTCCGAAGCTCATTTGGCAACATACGCACATGCAGGTAATTAACAAAATGTGCATTTTTCTGCATCAGGACTCTGACAGAGCTAATTAATGCTCGATTTACAGAAAGGTCAAGGCCGATCCTGTGCAGTTGTGGCACACTGATTTGGGCACCATATTTTATTTGGTTGTAGGTGAATTTATAAATAACATTTTTTTATTCCTCACTCCCCTTTCCCCCTTTTTTTGTGGGGGGGGGGGGGGTCCAGAGGGAGGAAAGGGTCAAAGGGACATAAATGTAAAAATTATTGCACACATTACTTTTCTAACTACATTAAATGCACTCACACAAATACGACGCATATAAAGAGTGACAGGAAGAGAGAAAGAGATGGGAAGAGGGATACTCGTTCTCGCACATCTACACAAACCAGAGAGAGAGATAGAGAGAGAGAGTCACTCTTGCACACCCATACACAACCACAGAAAGAAAGAGTCACTCTTGCAGACCCATACACAACCACAGAAAGAGAGACTAACTCTCGCACACAACCAGAGAAAGAGACTCACACACACACAAGCAAATCCACACAAAACTACACACACACAAGCACATCCACGCAAAACTACACACACACACAACACATCCACACAAAACACACACACACAAGCAAATCCACACAAAACTACACACATACACACACAGAGAAGTTCTGCACGCCCCTCATATCGATTAGTCAATCTTCTTTCATTCACTACCGGGCCCCAACCCCCTCCCCCCCTTGCAGCCCCCAAGGCCCTCCCTTAAAACAGTGGAAGCCTATCAGGTTTCGGGGCGAAATATTGGTTGTTTCTCTCCACCCCGATCCACCTCCCCCAACCTTTCTCTCGGTAAACCCGCACACACTCACACACACACACACATACACAATGAGGCGGAGAGTATGTGAAGGGCTAAATAGAAAGAAAGAAAGAAAGAAAGAAAGAAAATGAATTCTTAGTCCTCATGTACCGAGGAAATGTTGACTACATACGGTTAAAATGTCTAGAGACTGGGTTTTAGATTGTAACCTACATTCTGAGCCCGGACTGCTCGGTTATTAGCACCAGCCATTTCCCTGACATTCTGGCGCAGAAGGGCAAGGTGGCGGTTGTTAATGTGGTTGTTTTTTTTTGTGGTTATTGCTTGTTGCCTTTGTTGTTAATGTTGTTCTGTTGTTGTTTGTTGCTGCGGTTGATTCTGAGTGTTATTTGTTTCCTGTACGTGTTTCTGTTATTGTTTTATGTGGTTTTTTCCCGTTATTTGTTTTATATGGGTACTCATTTCGTATGTCTTATGAAGTTTCCATTGTTATTTGTTTTATTTGGTACTTGTTGTTATTTATTTTATGTAATTTCTGTTGTTATTTGTTCTATATGGCTTCTAATATTATTTATTATATATAATTTTTGTTGTTATTTGTTTTATGTGGTATCTGCCCCTATTTAAAAAAAAACTATTTCTATTGTTATTTATTTTATATTGGTTCTAATGTTATTCATTATATGTGATTTCTGTTGTTATTTGTTTCCTGGTGCTTATTTGCTGCTATTTATTGTTGTCTTTCTGAGTGTCCTTTCTGTTGTTATCGTCTTTGTTCATGAGCCCTTATTGTCGTCGACTTTTTTTTATTCTGAATGTTAAAGAAAAGGACCGATTTGACTCTTCGCTCAATGATGATGATGATAATGATGATGATGACAATGTACAATAATATATAACTGCCATAGCTTTCCCCTTATTTTACACAGGAGATAAGGCAATATTCTAAAACGAGCTGCAATATCAGGCTTATCAAAAGGCTCCACTTAGATGGCCGAAAAGATTACATCCATAACTAGATTTTTTTTTGTTTTTTTGCGATCGTTCTAGCTCTGACTGATGACGCATAGAGCAGGTTTAGACTTTGATTGACGTTGTCCTTGGACTCGTTACAGAGTTTGACAGATGTTCCTCGGCCATAATTTTGTGTGTGAGTAACGCATCCAGGGCGGAGATATCGACGACATTCATCAAGATAGATGGGAACTTGTTTCAGATGTATCATATGGCAAATATTATTTCTACTTTTCTTTTCTAAATCTTTCGATTCTGTTTTTTTTTTAAGGGAGGCTCTACAAAGCTCCGTGTTGCGTATCTTGAAACTGTCCTTCAAAGTTTATGAGCTGTGCTGGCTTCTCTGAATCTGTTTGTCGTCTGTCTGTCTGTCTCTATGTCCAATTATCTACCTGCCAGCCTACCTACCTACCCACTTACCTACCTACTACCTATCTACCTACCTATCTGTCATTCAATCATTTGCATGTCCCTTGTGGAATTTTGCTTCCCTAACAGCTCTCCTGTAGGCCTATCGGTTGTAAGCAAGATGCCCTGCTGCTGATGGATCCATTTGCAGATCATCAACGATGTCTTGCAACCATTTTTATCTTGGACTTCCTCTCTTTCCTTTTCCCATTATGTATCCTTCCAAGACGGTCTTCTCTAGATAATCATGATGTTTAATGTGTCCAAAATATTTAAGTTTTCTCTGTTTAATCCTCTTTACTAACCAGCCGTCTTCAATTTTAAGTTCTTGTAGTATGGATATATTTGTTCTTTTTTTGTGTGTACTTATCTACTTATTTAAATACCTGCCTACCTACCACCTATTTATCTACTTAAATACCTACCTACCCCTAACTACCTACCAACCTATCTGCCTATCTGCTATCTACCTACATATCTATTTACTCACCTATCTACCCACCTATCTACCTACTCACTCACCCACCTAACTACTCACCTACCTACTCACCTGTTGCCCATCTGCTATTTATCTCCCAGTATTTTTATGATCACTTCGTTGAGTCACGAAACGTTTACAAAACTCTCTCTCTCTCCTCCCTCCCTCCCTCCCTCCCTCTCTCGTTGCTAAGACCACTCTCCAACATTCTTCCTTCTTCTCAGTCTTATCGCTGATCTCTGCACTGCTGATGCCGCTCAGAGAGGTTTTGCTGCCGTTCCTTCACTTCTTCTTGCATAGATCCTACATCAAAACAAAGACAAGAGGACAAGGAACGTTGATGTGGTGATTGATATACCTGAGACTGGTGCATGACACATGTCCCTGAGATTGGTGCATGGCACATGTCCCTGAGCTTGGTGCATGGCACATGTCCCTGAGCTTGGTGCATGACACATGTCCCTGAGATTGGTGCATGACACATGTCCCTGAGATTGGTGCATGACACATGTCCCTGAGATTGGTGCATGACACATATCCCTGAGATTGGTGCATGATATATATCCCTGAGATTGGTGCATGGCACGTGTCCCTGAGATTGGTGCATGGCACGTGTCCCTTAGATTGGTGCATGACACATATCCCTTAGATTGGTGCATGACACATATCCCTGAGATTGGTGCATGATACATATCCCTGAGATTGGTGCATGGCACGTGTCCCTGAGATTGGTGCATGGCACGTGTCCCTGAGATTGGTGCATGGCACGTATCCCTGAGATTGGTGCATGACACATGTCCCTGAGATTGGTGCATGGCACGTGTCCCTGAGATTGGTGCATGGCATGTCCTTGGCACTTCATGCCTTTATAAGAATCCTGTTATCAAGTGTTTAGGCAGATTCGCATCGTATCAGTTTGTAGATGCAGATTTTATAACTTTTCAGGAGGTGCTGCAGGATTTACCTGCTCATTCTCTCCTCTCCCCTCTTCTCCTCTCCTGTCCTCTCCTCTTCTCTGCTTTCAGTGCCCGAAGACACATGGGGCTGCTGGGAACCAGAGATGTTCACTCCTCTCGGGTCCTTTTGCTACCTTCTTGGCTGTCTCCCATGTTACTCCTTCGTTTATTAGCCTTTTGTTTGCTGTACGACCCCATGTCTCTTTGGGCTGTCCCATTCTTCTTGTACTCTCAGGATTCCAACTCCTGGATGTCTGTGGTAGGGATTAGTCTGTTATTCTCATACTGCTCTGTAAGCTCCACTACCTGCGAAGAGCACTTGTACGTATACGTAAACGACATGGACTCATTACTTTCAGGAACGTTCCATAATGTTGATGCAGTTCGATCAACCATGAAAAATCTTTCAGTCATGATGACTCTTTGAGCCCAGCCGCTGGCGTTTTGTTGTGCCCATATTATGGTATAGAACCTTTAGGTTATACAGAGAGAAAAGAATGTTCTGTTTCCCGTAGAGGTACAAAAAAGGGGGTGGGGCGGGGCACAATATGTCCAAGGAGACGCTTGAAACAAGACAACTGAAGATGGCTAAACCCAGAATAACAGCCAGCCAGTCAAGCTAATAGCAAAACAACCTATCAAACAGCCAGCCAGTCAAGCTAATAGCAAAACAACCTATCAAACAGCCAGCCAGTCAAGCTAATAGCAAAACAACCTATCAAACAGCCAGGCAGTCAAGCTAATAGCAAAACAACCTATCAAACAGCCAGCCAGTCAAGCTAATAGCAAAACAACCTATCAAACAGCCAGGCAGTCAAGCTAATAGCAAAACAACCTATCAAACAGCCAGCCAGTCAAGCTAATAGCAAAACAACCTATCAAACAGCCAGCCAGTCAAACTAATAGCAAAACAACCTATCAAACAGCCAGCCAGTCAAGCTAATAGCAAAACAACCTATCAAACAGCCAGCCAGTCAAGCTAATAGCAAAACAACCTATCAAACAGCCAGTCAGTCAAGCTAATAGCAAAACAACCTATCAAACAGCCAGCCAACCAATCACGCAATCAACAAACAATAACAAGTAATCAATTACAAATTCACGGAAGAAAGCACACACACACCACACACACAAATACACACACACACACACGGGTTAGAGTTAAACACCAACAAAGCAGAAGTAATGGTGGTATCCAAGAGGATCTAAATACCAGAATGCGGAATCATAGTGTAGAGGAAGATATTAAGACAGATCAATAGATACAAATACTTAGGTACAGTCATAATATCTGACTGCAGATGCGTTGAAGAAATCAGAACCAGGATAACAATGGCAGAGACAGCTTTTGGAGAAAGAAGAACATATTAACAAATCAGACACTGCCACTACCAATAAGAAAGAGAGTTCTAAGATGCTATATAGAATACGAAAGAGAGTTCTAAGATGCTATATAGAACCTGTTCTACTTTATGCAAGTGAAACATGGGCCATGAATAAACAATTAGAACAAAGAAAAAGGCTACTGAAATGTGGTTCTTAAGAAGGATGTTGCACATACAATGGACAGCCAGAAAGATAAATTAAGAAGCATTACAGCAGGCTAAAGAATATCCAAAACTGGCGCCATACATAAGAAAAAAGACAATCAAAGTTTTAGGGGCCACATCAGCAGACATCTGGAAAGGTAAATAGCAAAAGACAGAGAGGGGCACAGATGACAGATACACCTAGATGGTCTGACTGCGTGGCTTGGCAGGAAAACAGTAATCGACTTGATTCAAGACAGGGAGGATCGAGCGAGATGGAGACAGATAACGGCCTACGGTTGCAGGCATGGCACCGTCTGATCTGAGTTAATTACCCAGGTACGGCCGCGGAGAGCAGAGCTTTTTTGCACTATACAAACAGCCATTAATAAGGCACTACCAATGCAGATTAGGAACAGACAATGAAAACGATTTCGTATAACCTGGACACCAAAGCGACTTCGGCACCAAAAAAAGGCCCATTTCATTTTCTAACGTATGACATCACCACTAGAGTCCCTGTCATACAGAGCCCTCCACTGTCATTGGTCACTCGTTTAGTCACGTGCACATGAGTCACGTGTCCGATTATTCATCCAATCACTAACCGTCCACTATTTTTGTCCTCTGACAGGCATTTTGGAAGTATGGGTTTTCAACTTTGGTACGGGGCAAAGCAATTCACATCCTGTCATGTCCCGTATTTACGCTTAATAGAATAAATCAAGTGTCCCTTATGAGGAGCTCGAAAATGAGTAGTAGCAGTTAGAATTAGAGCTGAGATTTTAATTCATAACTTCACTCCTCTTCTCATTCGTACAATCTATTTTTTTTAAATACCTCATTCGTTCTTGTCTGTACGTAGTTACTCATTTTCTTCATTTGTGTTTCAGTTGTTCTTTTATTACTCATTTCTTCATTCGTGTTCCAGTTGTTTTTTTATTACTCGTTTCTTCATTCGTGTTTCAGTTGTTCTTTCGTTATTTCTTCATTCGTGTTCCAGTTGTTCTTTCACTACTCATTTCTTCATTCATTTTCCAGTTGATCTTTCATTACCCATTTCTTTATTCGTGTTTCAGTTGTTATTTCGTTACTCAGTTCTCTTCTACTTGCTGAAAGAATTATCCACTCACTCACTCACTCACTCACTCACTCACTCACTCACTCACTCACTCACTCACTCACTCTTCCCTATCCTCTCACAGTCCACATTACGTTCTGCATTACTACACTCCTACATCCCTACACTACAGTACACTACACACACACTACACACACACTACACACACACTACACACACACTACACACACACTACACACACACTACACACACACTACACACACACTACACACACACTACACACATGTCAAACACAGGGAAAACAAAGATATTACAAACTTCACATTGTTAACAATAACGCTCTCAAAACTTCCTTCCGCAGTGGCTCCCAACCTTTTCTCAAACCATGGAACCCCTGAACTCTACCCTGCTACCTCTACACTCTTCCGTCACTTTAGAGCTAAACTTAAGAATCTTGGCACATTTCTAGCTTTCTACGCAATCTAAACTTCCAGGTCTGTACTAAACATAATCTTTAGCCAACCCTAGGGCATCGTCCAAGGTTGGGAAGCGGTTTGCCAACAGCTGTTCTCTTGTATTCTCGCGCCTGTACTTGTAGGACTCCAATAAAGGGGATTTCATATCCCACAAAACAGCCTGTGCTGAAGTGAGTCCGCCCCCCCCCCCCCACTGCCCTGGGTAGGAAGTGAAAGTTGCTTTACGGGTTAGTGAGTTTCCTTTTTATTAAACAAGAGTCCATGGTGTTGTTGCATTCTGAGTTGCATTGTTTTGCATTGCGCTGCTGTGGGTTGCAATAATGTAGTTGCTCTGAGAAGTCCCACAGTGTTACGCCTCTCTCTCTCTCTCTCTGCCTCTCTCTCTCTCTCTCTCTCTGCCTCTTTCTCTTTGCCTCTTTCTCTTTTCTCTCTCTTTCTCTCTGCCTCTTTCTCTTTCCCCTCTCTCTCTCTCTGCCTATTTCTCTTTCTCTCTCTTTCTGCCTCTTTCTCATTTCTCTCTCTCTACCTCTTTCTCTCATTCTGCATTTTTCTCTTTTCTCTCTGCCTCTTTCTCTTTTCTCTCTGTCTCTCTCTGCCTCTTTCTCTTCTCTCTCTCTCTCTGTCTCTGTCGCCTTAAACTATATCAAGAAGCAAAGTATGATTGCGTTCGTCAATAGGACTCAGATACCCCCTCCCCCTCCCCCACTCAAGAAAATGTTAAAATTGATTCACACAGATGTTCAAGTTCTACCTTTCAGTGTTGTTTAGATCTTCAAGTTCTACCAACCCTCCCAGTGTTGTTTAGATGTTCAAGATCTACCAACCCTCTCAGTGTTGTTTAGATGTTCAAGATCTACCAGCCCTCCCAGTGTTGTTTAGATGATCAATATATACCAGCCTTCCAAGTATTGCTTAGATATTCAAGATCTACCAGCCATCCCAGTGTTGTTTAGATATTCAAGATCTACCAGCCCTCCCAGTGTTGTTTAGATGTTCAAGATCTACCAGCCCTCCCAGTGTTGTTTAGATGTTCAAGATCTACCAGCCCTCCCAGTGTTGTTTAGATGATCAATATATACCAGCCTTCCAAGTATTGCTTAGATATTCAAGATCTACCAGCCATCCCAGTGTTGTTTAGATATTCAAGATCTACCAGCCCTCCCAGTGTTGTTTAGATGTTCAAGATCTACCAGCCCTCCCAGTGTTGTTTAGATGTTCAAGATCTACCAACCCTCCCAGTGTTGTTTAGATGTTCAAGATCTACCAGCCCTCCCAGTGTTGTTTAGATGTTCAAGATCTACCAGCCCTCCCAGTGTTGTTTAGATGTTCAAGATCTACCAACCCTCCCAGTGTTGTTTAGAAGTGAAAGAGTTAACAATGCATTTATTTATGGTAGAAAAACAACAATTTGCCTTAAACCAATTCCCTCTCCCTCCCCCCCCCCTTATAAAAAATTGTCAGACTTTTTAGCTCCCCCCTCCCTCCCTCCTTTGTTGACATAATTCACAGATGATCTCTTAAGAAGCAATGGCTGTAGACAGTACTACGCGGAAAGCGAGGCCATGTGGCTCTATTTCACTTGATTAAAGAAACACATATGAAACATACGAACATAAACCAAGGCAGGAAGAAAATGGACCTGAGAAATGCAAATAAGTTTTTTTTTTCGTATAATCATGCTTGATGATTAAATGGTTGATAATTTGATGTCAGACTGCTAGAGAGTTACTGTCAAAAGCAGAGACTTCGGTTCGATTCTCAAGCCATCTCTCTTGCGAGTTTAGTGTCCTTCACAGGTCTCTCTAGCTCAGATCCTGACCCCCCCCCCCTGCAAACCTGTCTCTCAGGGTGCCCTAGCGGGTTCCTGGTTGCTTCTCTAAACACTGGTTGCAAAACCTGTTAGGTTCGGGAGAGTCTGAGGGTTTACCTGCAGCGCCCAAAGAAGTAGCCGTCCACCTTCTCGTAGCTTCTTCCATAGCCTAATCTCCTGAGTACCATAATCTGCGATCAAGCTGCTGACCCCAGGAGAGGTCGATGGGGTGGGGCAGATCATGTCACTCATTCCCCGGGTTGAGGTATGCGGCGCCCGGGGGGGGGGCGGGCATGGATGCCAATGACGTCATCACTCAATACCACCAGATGATCTCATTTCCGGTTAAGTCCCCGCCCCCTCCTCCGCCCCTTGAAATGTCATGGCGGATGAGGACGCAACCTCATTACTCCATCCTCCATTCTTCCTCTTCTTGTTGTCAAGGAGACCACATATTCCTAATGATTATTTCATGAAGATTAAACACCATTTAGGAAAATTTTAAAAAAAACACGTGTTACAACCGCATATTAACTTCGTTCAGAAATAGAATATCGATCTAGGTACTTTTTTATATGCTCTAATTATTTTTGTTAGTAATTTTGTCTGACGCTTTTCAGATAGTCAACATTTTTGTCAAAATTCCTAATTTGTTTTGTGTCTTTGTCAATAAGCATAATTACGTTGACCGCGTTGCCCGCAGAAAAGAAAACAAAATGAACAAAATATAACTAGACGAATGATAATTCAAAACTGCTTTTCATCATCATCATCACCATCATCATCATTATCATTATCATCGCCTTTCATTCCCTTGAGAGCATAGGCCACGGATAAAGGCTCTCCAGTCATCCCTGTTCTTGGAATTATTCTCTGCTTCCTTCCATGTGTATCCCTTGTCTCCGAGCACTGTCATAATTTCTCTTCTCCAAGTAAGTCTAGGTCTTCCTCTTTTTCTTTTTCCTTGAGGATTCCATATCAGTGCCTGTCGGGTTTTCTCAGAGTGTGGCCTATCCAACCCCCACTTCCTAGGCATGATTTGTAGGTTCATAGGTTTTTGTCCTGCCCTTTCCCAAACCTCCCACGCGCCTCATAATTCAAAACTGCATCAAAAACACCCCATAATTCAAAAACTACATAAAAATACCCCATAATTTTTAAAAATGCAACAGTGATGCCTTATAATTTAAAACTGCGCCAAAGATATCATTTATCTGCATCAAACACATTCTACACTTCAGCGCTGCTCCAAAATATCCCACAATCCAACGCTGCTCCCAAAACATCCCACATTTCAACGCTGCTTACAAGACATCCCACAATTCACCGCTGCTTACAAGACATCCCACAATTCACCGCTGCTTACAAGACATCCCACAATTCAACGCTGCTTACAAGACATCCCTCAATTCAACGCTGCTTACAAGATATTCAACGCTGCTTACAGGACATCCCACAATTCAACGCTGCTTACAAGACATCCCACAATTCACCGCTGCTTACAAGACATCCCACAATTCAACGCTGCTTACAAGACATCCCACAATTCAACTCTGCTTACAGGACATCCCGCAGCTGAACAAAAAAATAGCTTGTATCTCAAGCGTAACAACCTCAAAAGACTCTCCCCCCTCCCATTTATGGTACCAGGTACCAAAGGCTTCTACATTCATCCACATGGAAATCCCTGGCTGCAGCAGAAGTGCTTTATGTACAGGTCGTAATGGAACTGAACATCTTGGCTTCTCTTTCTCTGGATGAAAGGATCGCCGGGATAGGGAAGTGGTTAATACACTCGGTTCTCTTGGTTAATACACTCGGTTCTCATGCTTAATACACTCGTTTTTCGTGGGTAATACACTCGTTTCTCATGGGTAATACACTCGCTTCTCATGGATAATACACTCGTTTTTCGTGGGTAATACACTCTCTTCTCATGGGTAATACACTCGCTTCTCGTGGTTAATAAACTTACTTCTCGTGAGTAATACACACGGTTCTCGTGTGTAATATACACGGTTCTCGTGATTAATAAACTCTCTTCTCATGGCAAAGATGGTTCAGACCCCGCCGAAGTTATCCTTTTTGCCCTGAAGTGGATCAATGGCTTTTTCTGGAGCTGGGGAGTCAGTAAGCGAATAAAAAGCAATTATAAAACAAGCACACACGAAACATTTTTGGCTTTTAAAGTAGAAGGAAAACGTGGACACCCGAGGAGCTAGCCACCAGCAGGTCGCAAAGGATTTATCTCATCTCCGAGCCGTGAACCGCGGAAACATGTTGTGTTTTCAAACTTGACCCACCTGCGTAGATAACTACTGGTCTGCGGATAGGTAACACTGCAGGGATCTGAATATTTTGCTTTACTGAACGTGCGGACGAGACACTCGTCTTATCTTTAGAGTTATTGTTCCTTGTGTGTACGTTATATATGTAATGAACTCATCCTTGAACTTACAACGGAGGATGCAGACATTGGTGAAATACTGCCACGGGAAGGATTCCAAGTATCAAATGGCAGGAGAAGACCAGGAACCATGTGGTCTGGGAAAGAGCAGGACAAGAGCCCATGAACCTACAAACCACCAACATGACACAGGCAGGTACTGACATGAAACCCCTCCCCAGTGAAAGAGAAATCGGGATACGGCCTTGAACTACTTAGAGCAGGGAAATTATGAAAGTTCTCAGAGACGAGGGTTACAAGTGGAGGGAGGTAGAGGAACAAATCCAAGAACAGGGATGACTGGAGAAACTTTATCCTTGGCTGTACTCTCAAGGGAGCGACGAGATAGAGAACAAATCCAAGAACAGGGATGACTGGAGAAACTTTATCCGTGGGGCCGGTACTCCCAAGGGAGCGACGGGCAATGATGGTGAACGGATCCTGAAAGTTTGAGATAGAGCGGAAATTTTAAAAACATTAAAACAGCGTTTCTCAACCTGTGCAGAAGTTCTCCCCTCCCCGCCCCCCCGGGGAATTTTAGGTTTCGGAGAGGGGGGGGGGAACAGGACAACAGAATATTATTCTTTATACAACTTGGTTGTTTCTACAAGAAATCCCTTACTCGTTTTTTTTTCTACACCCCTCCCCCCCCCCCCCCCCTCAGATCACCGTGAAATCTTAAAATTCCCCCTGTTTGGGAAGGAAGGCGGGGATTATTAACAGGTTAAGAAAACTTGCATTAAAGGTTAAATGTCAGATGAACTGCTCGCGCAATCTTTTAACCTTCGAAAAAGAAGTCCCCTCCCCTCCCCTCCCCTCCCCTCCCCGGTCTGCGTGTTCCAAATAATATTCTAACTTGCTAAGAATTCACGCCTGAAAATGTCTGCTTTGGTTTATCAAATAGAGCCAGTTTAACCCACTCCCAATCCAGCTCCATGCGTGCTTTCAAGGTATTTACCTGGCCAACGAAGAACTCTGCTGCGCATTTACACGGAAAAGCATTAGCAGACGAACCACACAAAGCAACAACAAAGAGTCCCGCGCATTACCTAGTTACTTAGCAGTGTCTATTTTCGAATGTTCTAAATGTTGCTAATAGAACAATATCGAATATTCGATTTTTGTTCTTCTGGTTACGTTATTTCCAATGAGCGCGCTATCTGGTTTGTTGCTTGTTTGTTTGTTAAATATTGGCTGGTTTTAGTATGTGACGTTTTCCTAGGGTCAGCAATAAGGGGCTTTAACGTCTTTCGTGACAGTGAATAGGAGTGGGGAAAACACATTCAACGCCACGGGACTCTGTGGAAGAGGATGGAGAGAAAGATTAATGCAGAAGAAACCTGGTTCTACAGAAAACTAGGTCACATAACATGGAGAATGAAAAGAACAAATGCACAAGTTTTAGAACAGCTCCACTCATGGGAACAGCTGTGTTAAGAACACATTTATCTTAACGTAGTCTCGGTTTTTTTTTCTTTCTTAAAACCTCTGACCTACTTCTGTAGCCCGGAAACCTGTAGCAATCAACACTAATTATAATTCAGGATGGTGGGCGGATGGGAACATGGGGATCGCCGGCAGGGATGAGGAAAATCTGGTGTGAAACCAGTGAATCCAGGACGGGACATGCCTATGGGTCTCTACGGTATTGGCTATCAGGATGAGTTAAACAAAACAGAGCCAGCAGACTACAGGTGGCGGGGAATGGATATCGCTGAGGCACTCATCGGATTTCTCATCCCAAAGTTGGAGTGTCTCTGTGGAACTGTCTCAAAGCTGTTGGGGCTGATGTGAAGACAGGGCTCAAGTACAGCCAGCAAAGGCTGGAAAACAAGCAGGCTAGCCTGCACCGCTGTCTTCACGGCAGCTCGAGCAAGGCCACGGTCTGCCATAGAAGGAGCTGGAGTCGGAGTTACCCAGCCAGAAGGCGCATCACAAAAATCAGGGTACTACGCATGCGTACAGAGAAGAAGAAGAAGAAGAAGAAGAACTCCAAATGCAATGTGAACTTATCAAAGAAACAAGAATGAAGAAATAAAATATTTTGGCCATATCAAACGACATAATAATATACTGAAGACCATATTAGAAGGAAAGATGACAGGAAAAAGAGCAACAGGAAGAATTCTATCTTCTCATGACATGTCTAAGTTCTCTAACTTCTATCTTCTCATGCCATGTCCAAGTTCTCTAACTTCTATCTTCTTATGACATGTCCAAGTTCTCTAACTTCTATCTTCTCATGACATGTCCAAGTTCTCTAACTTCTATCTTCTCATGACATGTCCAAGTTCTCTAACTTCTATCTTCTCATGACATGTCCAAGTTCTCTAATTTCTATCTTCTCATGACGTGTCCAAGTTCTCTAACTTCTATCTTCTCATGCCATGTCCAAGCTCTCTAACTTCTATCTTCTCATGCCATGTCCAAGTTCTCTAACTTCTATCTTCTTATGACATGTCCAAGTTCTCTAACTTCTATCTTCTCATGCCATGTCCAAGCTCTCTAACTTCTGTCTTCTCCCTGTTCTCAAACTTCTCCGATGACATCTTCGTTTGTTCTATCTGCCAAGATATTTGTTGCATCTTTATCCAAGACCTATCTCCATTGCTTCATATTTCTTTGCCTCACTCACAGTATGGAATTTGTAATTTTGAACTGTGGAAAACTTCTAAGGATCACATCTTTCCTCAATAAAATCATTCATTCATTCATTCATTTGCATGTCCCTTGCGGAACTTTGCCTCCCAAACAGCACTCCTGTAGGCCTCTTGGTTGTGAGCAAGATGGCCTGCTGCTGTTGCATCCATTTCCAGATCGTCAACGATGTCTTGCAGCCATCTTCGTCTTGGTCTTCCTCTTTTTCTTTTTCCCATTATGTATCCGTCCAATACGGTCTTCTCTAAATTATCATGACGTTTAATGTGTCCAAAATATATCAGTTTTCTCTCTTTAATCCTCTTCACTAGCCAGCCTTCTTCAATATTAAGCTCTTGTAGTATAGATATATTTGTTCTTTTTTGTGTCCACGATATTTGGAGAACTCTTCTGTAGCATTTACATTCAAAGGCATTTATGTGTTTCTCAGTTGTTTTGTTAAGTGTCCAGGTCTCACAGGCATATGTTGCTATGGGAAAGATGCAAGCCCTTAAAAATCTTATTTTTGTGGTTCTGTCTGCTCCTCTCCACAGATTCTTTATTTGTTTTACTTTCTGAAGAGCGATAGATGTCCTCCTTTTAATTTACCTCATTGTATCTCCATTATTAGTTAGTAGCGATCCAAGACTCAATAAAATACGTTAACTATAATGAATAAACGAACCAACGAACAAATATGCTTTATTTTCAAAGGGTTAAGATTTGGGCATGCAGGCCCGTCTGATATTCTGCCCTTCATCATACAGCTTTCACGCAGTCACAGTCATTCAGCATTTGTTAATGAGCATAATAATCATGAAGACACATTAAATGATTACATAATTAAATACTAAACTTATCTCATGTCCATACATTCTACACTCTGATTTATGCAACAACATGAAATAAACTTTCCATTCTTACATTCATTCAAAACTAACAAATTTATAGAAAAGCAGTATTAAAAAAAATTACACCACTCAAACATTTTAAACTACTTTAAACTATGCTTAGAGAGGCATATAGTCCATGTCAAACAGATGTTGACAAAGTTTAAAGTTATAAGAACGATTATTACTTATAAATTTTATATGAATTGATAGGGCATTCCAAAGGTGGGCAGCTGAGTAAGAGAAGCTTTTTTTTTTTAAACATGTCAAGCCTTGGTTTGGGAGAATACAATTGCTTAAGCGTTGACTGTGTTTTGGGTTGGATTTGAACAACGACCACAGATGGGGTGGAGCATTGTGCGATAGAATTTTATGGATTAACTTGGCCTTGTTGAAAAGAAATCTCTTCTTGAGGGGTAGAATATCAAGATGTTTGTTCTTATTTGTAATACGTGCTGGATGTTTGTCATCTATAAGTCTTATTGTTCGTTTTTTGAAGTGAGTAAAGTCCTTTCATGTTTGACATGGAACAACCATCCCAGACTGTGGAGCAGTAGTCCAAGTGTGTTTGTATCTGTGATATGTAGTATATTTTTGTGGTATCTATGTCAAGAAAATGTTTAATTTTAGTACATTGGTAAACGTTTTGTGCAATGAGTTTGGTTAGATTGTCTGAATGATGATTCCAGCTGAGGTGGTGGTCAATCATGAGACCTAGAGTTTTATGTTCGCTAACATTCTCTATCTGTGAAGTTCCAGCATGGAGCTGTAGTGTTGTTGTTGGTGAATTTGTTAATTTCTGTCTTGTTGTAATGAGTATGGATTTTGTTTTGCTGGTGTTCATTAGCATTCTGTCGTTGTTGCTCAAGTTAATTAGACTGTTTATTTAAATTTGAAGAGTTGACTCAAGGTTAATACAGTCATTGTCACTAGTGTAAAGTGTGCAGTCATTAGCAAAGAGGTCATAAGATGATTTTTTTAGATGAAGTGGAAGATCATTGATGTAGATGGTAAACAGGAGAGATTGATTGATTGATTGATCTTTATTTCAAAAGGGTTAAGAATTGGGCACGCAGGCCCGTCTGACACAGAGAACCAAGAATAGATCCCTGTGGAACGCCATTATCAATCACAGATGAACTTGACTTAGAATTTTTTTTAGACAAACTACCTGTTGTCTGTTGGAAAGAAAAGATCGAATAAATTTTGTCAAGTGTAATCTAATGACTGATGACAAGAAATGTTCACGTGTTATGGGTGGTGCTCGGTAGTCGAAGAGTTAATGACCTGAGAGCATTTTGTTACATTCTCTTCTCCCTCCAAGACAAAGAGGGTCACGTGTCTGGACTAGAATTATTTACGCCATAGGCCAGGTAGGACAATCACGAGCCGGTACAAAGACCAAGATTTGCTCAGTTAGCCAGGACATCCGTCCCATGAGCAGCCAAATTGTTTGTCTCCGTCACACGTATATTGAAGTCCGCAGAAAATTGGCCACATACAGAAAGAAAAGGTTACAGGAAAGAGGACAGCAGGTATAAGATGAAAATATAGGAGAAGATAATGAGAAGAATGGCTGCAAAGAAAGAAAGAAAGAAAAGAAAAGAAAGAAAGAAAGAAAACACGAGATTAAAAGAAATACAGACAGATGTATGAAGACATAGTCAAACAAGCACAAATACAGACATATGTATCATTGGAAGCAGCAGAAATGTGGTTTATTAGAAGAATGTTGCGAATCCCCTGGACAGCAAAAATAACTAATGAAGAATGTATGAGAAGAGCTGGAGAGACAAAAAAACCTTGTCAGAAAGATAAGAGAGAGACAATGTACTTTCATAGGACATGCAATGAGAAGAGGGGGCATTGAAAATATTATAACAACAGGAAAAATAGAAGGAAGAAGATCAAGATGAAGACCAAGAGAAATGATACTGGACAGTCTGACGGGATGATGTGAGAGGAGATCACCAACTGAGCTGATGGCCTGCATGAAGGATCGGGTACTCTGGAGAAGCATAATAGCCAACGCCAGTCGGCACGGCACCTGATGATGATGATGATGTATGAAGACAAAGTCAGACAAGCAGAAATACAGATAAACGATTGCAGACGGCCAGCCATATAGAAATACAGAATGACAAGCAGAAAAAACAGATAGGTAAATGAAGACTGTCATAGAAGCAGAAATACAGACAGATGGATGAAGACAAACAGTATCGCAAGCACAAATACTGACAGACAGACGAAGGCAAGCAAGCAGGCCAGCAGAAATACAGACAGCGATGAAGACAAATAACCAGGCAAACAGAAATACAAGAGGAGAGATGAAGACAAACAATCACAAATACAGACAGATGGATGAAGACAAACAGTCAGGAAAACAAAAATACAGACGGAGAGATGAAGACAAAAAAAAAATAGGCAAATAGAAAAATAGAGCGATGAAGACAAAAAATCAGGCAAACCAAAATACAGACGAAGAGATGAAGACAAAAAATCAGACAAACCAAAACACAAACGAAGAGATGAAGACAAAAAATCAGACAAAACAAAATACAGACGAAGAGATGAAGAAAAAAAAATCAGACAAACCAAAATACAGACGAAGAGGTGAAGACAAAAAAATCAGACAAATCAAAATACAGACGAAAAGATGAAGACAAAAAATCAGACAAAACAAAATACAGACGAAAAGATAAAGACAAACAAATCAGGGGCAAACTATAATACAGACGAAGAGATGAAGACAAACAAATCAGGCAAACTAAAATACAGACGAAGAGATGAAGACAAAAAATCAGGCAATCTAAAATACAGACTAAGGGATGAAGACACACAGATAGACAAAAACAAAAGCGTACCATCTCCTTGTTTTAAATAACTTCGCGATCATATTTCTTGACAGGAGACCTACATATATTCATTTCTTGTCTCCTTTTCTTTTCATTTCCCAGTTTACTCAACTCTATTTTGTGTTTATCAAAAATATTTATATCTCATCTTATCTATGTGATATTCCGTTGTTTGTCATTTCAGTTTAATGTTCTTATCATCTCTTTTCTTTCTTTCGTTTTTCTTTCTGTCTTTTTTTCCTTTCTGTCTTGTCTAGATTTTTTTCTTTCTTTCGTTTTTCTTTCTTGTTTAGATTTCTTTCTTTCTTTTTTTCTTGTCTAGACTTCTTTCTTTCGTTCCTTCTTTCATTCTTTTTTTCTTTCTTGTCCAGATTTCTTTCTTTCTTTCTTTCTTTCTTTCTTTTCTTTCTTTCTTCCTTTTTTGTCTGGATTTCTTTATTTCTTTTTTTTTCTTTTTTTCTTCATTTCTTTCTTTCTTTTTAATTTTCTTTCTTTCTTGTCTGGATTTCTTTATTTCTTTCTTTTTATCTTCTTTCTTTCATGTCTGGATTTCTTTCTTTCTTTATTTCCGTTCTTTCTTTCTAAACGTTTTCTTGTTCTGTTATTCATTTTAAAAATCTTGTCTATCCCTCCTTCCTAACTGACTGGATAAAAACCTCACAAATGGAAAAAAAAAAAACCAAACTAAACCCTCTTTTCTCTTCTCTAAGCCCGTCAATCAGTTCCTGAGGTTTCTGTTTGGCAAATATGCCACTCTGTATCCGTATCCTGGGATTAGCTGTCCAAGAGCTTCAACAAAAGGGATCACGAGGTCACAGAAAGAAAAGAAAAAAAATAGAAAGAAAAAGAAAACATAATTTAAGGAAAGGAGTTCGTTGTTGATATATTTATGTCTAAATTAGGAAAGCCTTTCTGTTATCTCGTGGATAGGGTTTGTTAGAATCGAGGGTATGACGTGTGTTGAGAGAGAGGGAGAGAGAGAGAGAGCGAGAGAGAGAGAGAGTAATGTGAGGGGTCAATATTGTGTCTTTGCTCTGTGTGGTTGTGGGGAGGGGGGAGGGGAATTTGTTGTTGGGAATAATGTAATGTCTGTTCTCTGGCGCCTAAAAAGATATTTCGATGGTAATAATTTCGGCTGGGTATTATATTTACGATGAATTGTAGCCTTGCGCAAGATTTACGGCCGTTCATCTGGCCGTAAGTTGATTTGGCCGCATCTCGGTTGTCTAGAGAAAGGTCAGACACGAAGTGTAGGTCACTACTGTCAACATGTTACAAGACGAACAGACATGTCTACCATTACTTTGACATACGACCAGAATACAAATTAACGCAGGAACTTTGTGGAGATTAATAATAAAATTATGACACATGAATATTAAATAAAGAATAGTATGCAATAACTTTTCAATTGTACGCAAAAAACCGGACATACATCGAGTCATATTCATACATTCTGCATTGACCAAATGATGATACGGGCTACTCATCAAATAATGATACGGGTTGCTATTTAATCATCTTTTCTTGTCTCGTGCTAAATTTATAGTGTATGTAGAACAGCAAATGTACGTAAATTAATCTCAAAATAGATAACAAAATAATCTTTCCGATGGGACCTTGTAAAAAAGAAGTGCAGAAAGTCGGAGACTGTCTATATACTATTATCTATCGCTCTTTAAAAATTAACACAAGAAACTGTGGAGAGGAACAGACAGAATTACAAACATAAGATTTTTTTTTCTTTCCCATCGCAACATATGCCTGTGAGACCTGGACACTTAACAAAACAGCTGAAAAGGACATAAATGCCTTTGAATGTAAATGCTACAGAAGAGTTCTTCAAACATCATGGACACAAAAAAAAATAAATATATCCATACTACAAGATCTTAATATTGAAGAAGACTGGCTAGTAAAGAGGATTAAACAGAGAACACTTAACTATTTTGGACATATTAAACTTCATGAGAATTTAGAGAAGACCGTCTTGGAATGGTACATGATGGGAATAAGAAAGAGAGGAAGACCAAGGTCAAGATGGCTGCAAGACATCGGTGATAATCTGCAAATGGATGCATCAGCAGCAGGGCCATCTTGCTCACAACCGAGAGGCCTACAGGAGAGCTGTTAGGTAGGCAAAGTTCCGCAAGGGACATGCAAATGACTGACTGACTCTGATTATGTTTGCATTCAATGTTAATAATGGTGTTCTTTTGGGAATAGTGTCATGTCTATATTCTTCTTCTTCTTCTTCTTCGTTCGCTCAGACCATCAATGTCGCTCACACATTCAAAGTTCATCCCTGGTTCTCAGCTGTGCCGTAGACCTTCCCCTTATAAGTGGCTGGTGTCTGGCCACATCCTTTGCTTGAGCGAGTTTGTGTAGGTGCCATGTCTGGAGGATGTGCTGTGTTGCCTGTGGTTATATCCCCGTGGTGAATATTTGAGCAGTTTTCATACAGTGGTATGGATGGTTGTTCAGCCGGTGTCAGGTAGCCAGTTCCACCAACATCGCATCATTTCCTGCCTCGGTTAGAACGTACGCTGTGTTGACAGCCAACTTGAAAACGTCTGCTCTCAGTGAGTGTGGTGTTTAGAGTCTCATTGATTTCTCCTTGGCAGCTCTCTTTCTCCGTTCCCGGAATCATTACCCTACAAAACTGTCACATCACAATCACATCAGAGTACGCCTTACACTTCACTGTCAATATATTAAAGGGATATTGATATTCTCGGAAAAGTCAGATCTGCGTTCATGAAACTGCGTTTGGGTTCATAACGGGCAAACGTGATTGTAAAAACATGGCACAGGTATTTTTTTATAACGACACACTCACCTGGTAAATCTACACCTTGCACCAGGTATATATTCCAGGGATAATGGCCACAATAACGTGCTCGGAGTTCCAGGCTCTTGCAGGTAGCTCTGGCTGAGCACGGTTTGGCAGTGATTGTAGAGTTTCTGCATCACATATATGTGATTCTGTGACAAGCGAATATCATGTGATAACGTCATACTCTGTGATTCTCATTTTTCTGACATATTCTGATCTACTATACAAACTGTATAACAGAATGCTACCGGTGATATTTGCTTCTGCACTGGGTGCACCCTGGCATTTGCGCAGGAAATATTTGTGTTGGCGAGGCATTAACGGTGGTTTCTGTTTAACATTTAAGATATGCCCGTCCCAGATGCCAGGTGACTTAAACCTGAATACGGTTTACGTGTTCTACGGTGTGTCCCATTCTCGAACCCATTTCTCTTTTTTATTGGTCCCATATCCTAGCGAATCAAGCTGCAGTGGATGCCTAACAGTGGACGAAATGAAATCCCAGAGGTGGTGGAGCTACATGAGAAACCTAGATTACCAAATTCCACGAGGCAGACATCTGCCCAAAGACTTTCGAACCTATTAGAGACATTCAAGAGATCCCAAAGATGGACCACACCTGGAGACAGACAGAAGAAACAGCCCGGGAGAGAAGTAAACGAAGAGTCCTTGCTGATGACCTATGCCCTAGATGGGAGTAAGGAAGTCAGGGAAGGAAGGAAGGAAGGAAGGAAGGGAGACATAGAAAACCACAAATGGCTCCCACCTCCTGCATCTTCACAGGGAGCAACACATCTTCTAAGGCAAATTAGAATAATGCAATCACGTGATAAGCGAGAAGGCTTGGCCTAGTGTGTAACAAGACCAATGATTCCAAAGTGAGCAACACCCACCCCCGATTTCCATTGGCTGTTCAAAAGATCTGGGGGCGGTGGGCGGTGCCTGTGGGGAAAAAAGGGAGCAAATGGGGAGAAGAGAACCAAATGAGCGACAAAAGTTTTCGGAGGTGCTAGAGATTTGGGCTAGGACATACAGGGGCGCAATTACAACAGTTTGGGGACCATTAAATAAGAAAATTCTGAAACCACAGATTGTACGTGTTTTTCTTTCTAAACAAGAAATACACATTATAATAATAATAATATACACATTAGGACTGTGATCGCGGCGGCCAATCTTTCCTATGGAAATGATGATGAAAGATTATGTACAGAGCTTTTTGTATCACTAGTATCAGTAATAAGGTAAAGGTAACCTTGTCATGCCTTTGGATGCTTACAGGGGATATGGTGTTAGTGCCCATATTTTCCTTGACCTGTCAGCACACTCGAGAGGCCTACAGGAGAGCTGTTAGGGAGGCAAAGCTCCGCTAGGGACATGCAAATGATTGACTGACTGACTGACTGTCAGCACACTAGAGGATGATGTAGTCAGTATCAAGCCTGGCCGTCTTTCCTACCCTAAATTCCAGAAGATGTCATGTGCCCATTTCTACAGCCTGTGCGACTGGGGGCGCCCTCCAGTCGGATTCGAACCCCCAACCTTCGCCATGAGAGACCAGTGCATACAGACACTTCGCCACTTAGACGTCCTGTATGACTAGCGATATCTTGTATATGCTCCACCCGGTGCATTGCTCTTGTGGAAGGGGGAGGGCTCGTATGTCTTCTCCCCTTTTTTAAGGGGGCCCCGAGGGTTTCTTCTGTTTCAAGGTTTGGAAAATGGGGGAAGGGGCGGGGTGAAGTTAATGAATGAAAACAGAATGGATAATCAATAGGTTATGGCCCGGGGGGGGGGAAGGAGGGTGGAGAAGAGAATAGTTCTACATTACCTTACAAAACTCCTCTAGGAGGCGCCCTTCCCCCCTACAGCTCCCATATGCCCCAGGAAAAAGATGATAGTAAACAATGTGGAGGCAAGGCCAACTTTACCTGAGCAATAAGCCTTAGTGACTCGGAAAGCTGAGGAAGAAGGAGAAAAAGAAGAAGAAGAAGAAGAAGAAGAAGAAGAAGAAGAAGACTGATTGATTAATTGATTGATTGATTGACTGATCTTTATTTCAAATGGGTTAAGAAGAAGAAGAAGAAGATTGCTTGAATGATCTTTATTTCAAAAATGGTTAAGAAGAAGAAGAAGAAGCTACTGTAGACCGAGGGACGCACCCTGATGTCAGCAGCTCTCCTGAGTTCACATCTCCCAAAGGTCAGTGAACCGTTACTACCTCCGGAAACAAATTTTCAAGAAAATGACCAGGCCAGTTTCACAAACCGGGCTTTCTGATCATTTAACAGTGTGGTTTAACATGAACTACGTTATCACACCCCCTCATCCAGTCATCATCATCATCTGTTGCTCAAAGAATTTTTTTCTATTTCTGTAAAATAACCAAGCTGGTATCATTTTTTTTAACCTTATATCCAAAGCGGAGATAAAAAAAAACTTGACTAGCAAGTACGCCCTTTCCTGTATCTGCATGCAGCAGCACATTTCAGAGAGTGTAACTCCAATAGTTCTAACAAAACAATATGCAGCAAGTAATAATAATAATAACGATAATAATAACTGCACATAGCAGCTAATTTCACAGAAGTAACTGCAAAGATTCTAGCAAAATGAAAACAATAGGCGGTATATCTCCAAAGAGTAATAATAATAATTCATATAGTACTTCCGTCCAGCAAAGAACAACGTAACAAGATGGAACCGTAGAGAATCTAAAAATAAACGGATGACGCCATAGAAGGTATCACGTGAGCAGAAGACACACCCACACAAACACACACATAGATGACCCTAGAAGAAGAAGGGACCCTACATTCATGGAACCAATGCACTGAATTTCCATTTGACGTCAGCGGTAAAAGTAGATACGAGGGTCATAGCGAAAGTCCTGAGCAACATTTTTTTTAAATCACAATTTATAGATAGAGAAAACATAAATGTATCACCTTAACTGCATCCGTTGCACTTCATGTAGAGGTCACATGATGTCACCATTATGTGTAACGTGACCACGCGGAGCAGAAACAAAAGGGCGCGTGCTGAAGTTTCGTTTCGTCAACGTGCTGTTATTGAGTTCCTCGTTAAAGAGGGAATCCTCGCTGCTTAAATTGACCAGAGACTTCAACTTGGTTATGGAGATGTGTGTATGGGTGCTAGCAGTGTTAGGGGGTGGGTGAAACATTTCAAAGATGGAAACACGAGTACGCAAGATATGGCTCGCAGCGGTCGCCCTCGAACTGCCTCCACTGAACGCAACGTGGAAAGAGTTGGCGACATCATTAAAGAAGACAGACGTGTCACAATATCTGAAATCGCTGTAAATCTTGGAATAGGACACAACGGAGCACATGAAATGATTGAAACCCTAGGCTATAGAAAAGTTTGTGCTCGCTGGGTCCCACAGGAGAGAACGTCCAGAAAGCAGTGCGTCTGTGTCGTCGGTCAGCTGGAACGGAATTCTACCGGGAGGGTATTTTCAAAATTGCAGAGCGATGGGAAAATTGCGTGCAGAGAAATTGAGATTATGTTGAAAAGTGAAGAAAATGACGCAGATTAAGATGATTTATTTATATTTTTTTCTATCTATAAATTTGTATTAAAAAAAGCTTTTTGTTAACGACTTTCAGTATGACACTCGTACATTAGGGATAAATCTAGTTAAAGGGGAAACAGGGATGAAACAGGATAGTGTGTGCTGTCGGGATCTGTAAAGTAACAGCTTAAGTTAAATTTTCAAAGGAGATTATTCGGCCTAGAAATCTCAAGTGTATCAGAAAGTGGAGTAAGGAATTAATAATCAACATAAGGCAGCTTGAGGGGGGATTAACAATTAACATACAGGTAGCTTGAGGAGGGGGGGGGGTGAATTAACAATCAACATACAGGCAGCTTGAGGAGGGGGGGTGAATTAACAATCAACATACAGGCAGCTTGAGAAGGGATTAACAATCAACATACAGGCAGCTTGAGAAGGGATTAACAATCAACATACAGGTGGCTTGAAGGCGGAAAGAAAATAACAATCAGCATACAGGTAGCTTGAGGGGGAGGGATTAACAATCAACATACAGGTAGCTAGAGGGAAGGGAAACAACAATCAACAAACAAGCAGCTTGGAGGAAGGGAAACAACAATCAACAAACAAGCAGCTTGGAGGAAGGGAAATAACAATCAACACACAGGTAGCTTGAGGGGGCGGATTAACAATCAACATACAGGCAGCTTGAGAAGGGATTAACAATCAACATACAGGCAGCTTGAGAAGGGATTAACAATCAACATACAGGTGGCTTGAAGGCGGAAAGAAAATAACAATCAACATACAGGTAGCTTGAGGGGTGGGGGGGGGGTGTGAATTAACAATCAACATACAGGTAGCTAGAGGGAAGGGAAACAACAATCAACAAACAAGCAGCTTGGAGGAAGGGAAACAACAATCAACAAACAAGCAGCTTGGAGGAAGGGAAATAACAATCAACAGACAGGCAGCTTGATGGAGGGGGTTGAAGAGATAAATACCTCAGACTAAGAATTATATAACTGGATGCACTAAATACAGTGAGCTACTAAGAGACCCCGGGGTGAGAGGTAGAGGAGAAGCGAAGGAAAGAGAAATAACGAAGGAGTTGGATGCAAGGGAGAGAGAAATAACGAGGGAGTTGGATGCAAGGGAGAGAGAAATAACGAGGGAGTTGGATGCAAGGGAGAGAGAAATAACGAGGGAGTGGGATGCAAGGGAGAGAGAAATAACGAGGGAGTGGGATGCAAGGGAGAGAGAAATAACGAGGGAGTGGGATGCAAGGAAGAGAGAAATAACGAGGGAGTGGGATGCAAGGGAGAGAGAAATAACGAGGGAGTGGGATGCAAGGGAGAGAGAAATAACGAGGGAGTGGGATGCAAGGGAGAGAGAAATAACGAGGGAGTGGGATGCAAGGGAGAGATTGATTGACTGACTGATTGATCTTTATTTCAAAAGGATTAAGAATTGGGCACGCAGGCCCGTCTAACATTCTACAAGAGAGTGGGATAACAGGGAGAGAGGAAGAACGAGAGAGTGGGATGCCAAAGAGAGAGAAAGAGCGAGAGAGTGGGATGCCAGTGAGAGAGAAAGAACGAGAGAGTAAGATGTCAGGGAGAGAGAAAGAACGAGAGAGTAGGATGTCAGGGAGAGAGAAAGAACGAGAGAGTAGGATGTCAGGGAGAGAGAAAGAACGAGAGAGTGGGATGTCAGGGAGAGAGAAAGAGCGAGAGAGTAGGATGCCAGGGAGAGAGAAAGAACGAGAGAGTGGGATACCAGGGAGAGAGGAAGAACGAGAGAGAAGGATGTCAGGGAGAGAGAAAGAACGAGAGAGTGGGATGTCAAGGAGAGAGAAAGAGCGAGAGAGTGGGATGCCAAGGAGAGAGGAAGAACGAGAGAGTGGGATGCCAGGGAGAGAGAAAGAGCGAGAGAGTGGGATGCCAAGGAGAGAGGAAGAACGAGAGAGTGGGATGCCAGGGAGAGGGAAAGAACGAGAGAGAGGGATCCAGGGAGAGAGAAAGAACGAGAGAGTGGTATGCAGGGAGAGAGAAAGAACGAGAGAGTGGGATCCAGGGAGAGAGAAAGAACGAGAGAGTGGGATGTCAGGGAGAGAGAAAGAACGAGAGAGTGGGATGCCAGGGAGAGGGAAAGAATGGGATGCGATGGAGAGAGGAAGAACAAGATGGTGGGATGCCAAGGAGAGAGACAGTTCGAGAGACAGGGATGCCAGGGAGAAAGAAAGAACGAGAGAGAGAGAGAGAGAGAGAGAGAGGGATGCAGAAAAATAGAAGAGCGCAGGTTATAAATGTGTTGTCTCTCAGTTACGACGGGAAGCGAGAATCCAGGAAAGGGAGATCAGGGGACAGCAGAGAGGGAGAGGAAGTTGTACGAGTGAGTGGAGCCTAAAGCGCAAATCAATCAGAAGAATAAAGTCATTCATGTGGACAGTCAGAGTTCAGGTCCTTTCTGTTCACACACAAAACTTGTTGCCAGGTGTTCTGCAACGGGTCCACCTCTTCTTCCTGGGAGGCCCCCAAAGGTGAATCACCTCGGGGTGGAATCTGAAACAGTATACAGTTACACGCACCAGAGAGTGAGGGTTCGAACCATTCCAGTTCTCCTTTCGGTCACTGACAACTGCTGCACAATACATCAGGGCCCTCATCTCAATCGGGGCCCCACATTTCCTAATCCTTCTCATGGGCTACTATACGGTGTTTAAACCACCTGGAACTGAAATGTTGTTTCAGAACGGGTTCTCCACACACGTCTGTCCTTCGCCTTTTTTTCCCGCCCTTACTCATGTGAGCCCTCAGTCACTCATCATCCTCTCTGTTGCTCTTCTCCATACCTCTTTTGGTCTACCCTTATTCCTCTTCTCCATACCTCCTTTGGTCTACCCTTATTCCTCTTCTCCATACCTCTTTTGGTCTACCCTTATTCCTCTTCTCCATACCTCCTTTGGTCTACCCTTATTCCTCTTCTCCATACCTCTTTTGGTCTACCCTTATTCATGTTCTCCATACTTCCTTTGGTCTACCCTTATTCCTCTTCTCCATACCTCTTTTGGTCTACCCTTATTCCTCTTCTCCATACCTCCTTTGATCTACCCTTACTCCTCTTCTCCATACCTCCTTTGATCTACCCTTACTCCTCTTCTCCATACCTCCTTTGGTCTATCCTTACTCCTCTTCTCCATACCTCCTTTGGTCTATCCTTACTCCTCTTCTCCATACCTCCTTTGGTCTACCCTTACTCCTCTTCTCCATGCCTCCTTTGGTCTATCCTTACTCCTCTTCTCCATACCTCCTTTGGTCTATCCTTACTCCTCTTCTCCATACCTCCTTTGGTCTACCCTTACTGCTCTTCTCCATACCTCCTTTGGTCTACCCTTACTCCTCTTCTCCATACCTCCTTTGGTCTACCCTTACTCCTCTTCTCCATACCTCCTTTGGTCTACCCTTACTCCTCTTCTCCATACCTCCTTTGGTCTACCCTTACTCATCTTCTCCATACCTCCTTTGATCTACCTTTACTGCTCTTCTCCATACCTCCTTTGATCTACCTTTACTCCTCTTCTCCATACCTCCTTTGGTCTACCCTTACTCCTCTTCTCCATGCCTCCTTTGGTCTGCCCTTACTCCTCTTCTCCATACCTCCTTTGATCTGCCTTTACTCCTCTTCTCCATACCTCCTTTGGTCTACCCTTACTCCTCTTCTCCATGCCTCCTTTGGTCTACCCTTACTCCTCTTCTCCATACCTCCTTTGGTCTACCCTTACTCCTCTTCTCCATACCTCCTTTGGTCTACCTTTACTCCTCTTCTCCATACCTCCTTTGATCTACCCTTACTCCTCTTCTACAACTCTCTTGTAGTTGTTTCTTTGCCCATTGAAATATTCCACGAATTGACATCAATCTTCAATAATAAAAAAAAGCACTTGCAGTATGAGTAGAACCAAGGAAAATGTCAACAGTTCAACATGAATGTTACTTCTTCTCAGAGACTAGAATGCTACGTGTAACTGTACAGCCATTTCCTTACATAAAAACACACGTCCTTATTGAAAGTGCACATTGATGGCGAATGCACAACTCTCATATTGTCTTCTGGGACGATAAACTGAGGGCATTTATAAAGTTAGAGCTGCAGACAATCCGCCTCTGTAATTGGGCTGATGGATTTATTCATTTTTTTTTTTTAATGTTTGCATGCATAATATGAAAAATAGTAGTTGTAACCTGCTAAAAAAATGACGGGAGGGAAGGAAGAAAAATGTGAAAGTATGACTGTTACTGGAATTAGTTACTTTTCCTAATAAAACTGTGATGTCATCTGAGAGTAATATGATCACTTTAGATTCTGAAATTGTTTCTACCGAAAACCCCATGACACTTTTTTTTTCATCTCTGCTCGCTGCACCTGTCTGTAAACTCAAACTGAAATATCCAGGCGTTTACTGGCGTATCAGATCGCGCCTTATTTCTATCGTCCTCACTTCCTGACATAGTGAAGGTTACTTACATACAAAACTAGTATTAAATGGGCTAATATTTAGTCGCACGTTCAAAGTCTTCTTTCGCGCATTATGTAGTATTTTGGAGGTGAAGAGGTTGCCCGATCTGGCAATCAGCGATCCATAACTTACATGCTAGCGCCATGGTCGGCGAACCACAGCTGATCAAGACCCTGTCCCACCTCTCCGTTGTTACCCCGAGTAATAGCCCCCAGCTTGGATAACGGGACAAGAATCACCGCAGTCCCCATGGTGGTGGAGCGCTACAGAAGTATTGCGCACCTCCTGCTTTTTTTAGCTTCATTCAGGGAATGGCAAAAATGCCTGCCATAACCCGCTCCCAAACCGACACGTCTGTGTGCCTCAACATCTTCACAGCGTCAGCTGCAGAGAACACCAGCTCCCAGTTACAAGGAGATAGAAGACAACATCCCCCCGTGTGCTACCAGGGACCTGGGAAGCAAAGAATAGAACCACTGCACCCTACCTCTCATGATCGTAAAAGGCGACTAAGGAAGGTTCAGCATAGGGCCAGCAACCCTATCTGGTAAAAATAAACCCATCTGACTGCTACAGAAACAGAAGCAAGGGACAAAAACAAAATCGAGGTGGAAGGAGAAAGAAAGCACAAAAAAAAGGCAAAGGATTAGCATTTATGGAAAACCCTTGCGGAAGCCCCGTGTGCTCTGGGCACTAGTGGTTCAGAGAGAGAGAGAGAGAGAGAGAGAGAGAGAGAGAGAGAAGACAACATAAGATATCTATTATATCGTAACTCTGTTGGCTTCGATCAGTGGCGTTCAGTAGATGTCCTTTCCGTCATTCGGGGATCGTAATACGTAAAACGAGTGTACGTACTGAAGGATCTATGTAAATCAGGAACCGCGTATAAAGAAGAACCTCCATTTCGCCTGAATACATAGAAAGCCGGAAGTATACAAACTTAAACGTTACTTAACAGATCATAAGGGGGGAAAAAAAAGAACCAAACGGAACCAGGTCTGTTTTTCAAGACTGCTGCTACGGGTTTGCTATTCCATGGAAGCGTACATCATTTACACGTTCGGGCGTAAAGATGATACAGGTACGATATGTCTTCCTTGATGTAACTTACAGATACGGGTTGCAGAAATTTGCCAAGACAACCCACGCGTGAGAAAACATGTGGGAGTTCACGTGCTTTTTTTTTCTTTTTCTTTGTGCGTTATCACAGCTTCTTCTTCCCCCTCCTCTTCCTCATCATCATCAATATTATCGTCGTCTTCTTGTTATTGCTGTTATTAATTTTGTTGTTATTCTTTATTTTCATCTTCTAATATTTACCTAGTGATAATCTCTCTCTCCCTCTATCTCTCCTTCTCTCTCTCCCTCTCTCTCTCTTCTCTCCCTCTCCCTCTCTCACCCTGGAATAGAGTGAAAGATGTTTGGTAAAGGGCAGAATGTCAGACGGGCCTGCGTGCCCAATTCTTAACCCTTTTGAAATAAAGATAAGTCAATCAATCTCTCTCTCTCTATCTCTCTATCTCTCCCTCTCTCTCCCTCTATCTCTCCTTCTCTCTCTCCCCCTCTCTCTTCTCTCCCTCTCCCTCTCTCACCCTGGAATAGAGTGAAAGATGTATGATAAAGGGCAGAATGTCAGACGGGCCTGCGTGCCCAATTCTTAACCCTTTTGAAATAAAGATCAGTCAATCAATCTCTCTCTCCCTATCTCCCTATCTCTCCCTCTCTCTCTCTCTGAACCTTCAGGTACTGAAGGCATATGAAACTTCCGTACGGGTTCTCCACTCACGTCTGTCCTTTCTCCGCCCTTGCCCATGTGAGCCCTCAGTCACTCATCATCCTCTCCGTTGCTCTTCTCCATACCTCCTTTGGTCTATCCTTACTCCTCTTCTCCATGCCTCCTTTGGTCTATCTTTACTCCTCTTCTCCATACCCTCTTTGGTCTAACCTTACTCCTCTTCTCCATACCTCCTTTGATCTACCCTTACTCCTGCTTCCCTGAGGTGCCCATTTCAGACATGCAGATAAAGGCCAAGATGATATGGAAGCACAGCCATCCATGACAGGATTTATAATGGCGACTTTTCTTAGAGATTTGGAATTTACCCAATAAACAGGTTTCTCAAGAGACCGCACGTTCATCAGCGACCTTCTAATTTATACCGTCAACCAAACTGAATTTCTGCTTCAGATTGTGATCAGAATCACCATGAGGTAGTGGGATGTAGGGCCATAAACAGATCTGGTTCCATGCGGCAGATAACTGTACCAGTTCACCAGCTCGGCCATGTTTCCTTCCGCAACTTTTGGCCGATGGTGGGGAAAAAAAAATTTGTCTTGTGTTTGATTTGGCTTCTCGCGTCAAAAAAATTGGCAGAAAAGAAAACTATAGCCAGGCGATGACGAAACCACGTAACCAGGCCCACGTCAAGGTCACGCAGTAACCTACATTTCTCTTCCTGAGCATTCGTCCATGTGTCGGGTGTTTGTGTGTTTGTGTGTGTTGGGGGGGGGGGGGGGGGGGGTGGGTGTTGCTCCAGACCTGGATTTTGTGCCTCGTGGGTGGAGCCAGCGAGAAAGTACGGGTGTAGCTTCTGTTCTGGAGGATTCCAGGAACGTTGGCCAGCTTTCTTTTGCATCTCTGAGCCGGATTTACGTCATGGCTCACGGCCAGGAAGGATTTGTTGTTATTTTCTTCCACCCCCCCCCCCCCCGAGGGTAATATTTGCCCTTTTTGCAAAGGGGGGGGGGTGTGGGGGAGGAGGTTGTGTTCTGCTAGAAGAATATTTGCGAGGGTAGGGGAGGGAGAGTTAAGTTAAATATCTTGTGACGTATGGTCCTAACTGTTGTCTGTTTAACGTTTTACGTATAGATCTCGGCTCTGGCCAGAGTTCGAGTAATAAGAAATGTATGTGTACTTGTTGTTGTTGTTGTTGTTGTTGTTGTTATTGATGTTGTTGTTGTTGATGTTGTTGTTGTTGATGTTGTTGTTGTTGTTGCTGCTGTTGTTGTTGTTGTTGTTGCTGCTGCTGTTGTTATTGTTGTTGTTGATGATGATGTGGGTGCGTTTTTTGAACATGTAGTTCTCTGTGATGCTTTGTCTGCTGCTGCTCGTGTTGTTGCTGAAGTTGTTGGTGATGATGTTGCTGATGTTGTTGCTGAAGTTGTTTGTATGATGTTGATGATGTTGCTGATGTTGTTGCTGAAGTTGTTGGTGATGATGTTAATGATGCTGCTGATGTTGTTCTTATTGCTGGTATTGTTGGTGTTAATTGTATTGTTAATGTTGCTTTTTAAAAAATTTATTTTGCTGTTGCTGATGTTGTTACTGATGTTGCTAGTGTTCTTGCTTATGCTATTATTGTCATTGACTGCGTCGGCATTCCTGATGTTGATTTTGCTGACGCTGTTGGTGTGGTGATGACGGTGACTTTGCTACATCACACCCGTAATATTTACAATCAGTTGCTGTGAACACTTGGAAGCAAACATCAAGTCGGATAGTAAGTGGGCTATGGTACCCCTCCTCAGTTCCGTTACTGGCTTCAAGGCCCATGATTTCTGCAGACTCCACCACCATTCTGAGACCACATCGACCCACGTTCTGCTGGTATTAGAAACACTGACCCTGTTTCCAGGAGAACCATAGTGAGACAGATTAGGATAATGATAAGCTTTCCTTTGCTTCCTCTGATAAATGTCTTATCCATTCATCATTAATCCTGTCATCAAGAGAAAAAAAAAACTGTCTATTACATTATCAGACAAAATCCCAAAGTTCACACAAGGATTTTATAATAAACTCATTTCCCATGATTTTCTCTGAAGTATGACGTTGAGCCTATATTTAGACATTGTAAATTCAGAATCTCATCCTCCCTTCGGCCAAAAGTAAAATAAAACCGTGTAGACGAAGTTATTTTAGTTTGAGTAATCTATCAAGTTACACTGGGAAGAATGTGTGGCAAACGAAGACATAACCAAACGAGGAGGGCATTGAGAACATTACTAAAGAGGCCCAAAAAAAATGATGAAGATGGAAATGGCTGAGCTACAATATATGAATGGAAAAAAAAACAAGACACCGCTATACTGCCCTGGCTTGGACACCTCAAGGGAAAAGAAAGAGGGGCAGGTCATTGAGGACATGGAGACCCACGATACAGGAAGAACTAAAGGAAGCGGGAAAGACAAGGTTTGAGGTATTCCTGCCTTACCCAAGACAGGATTGGCTGGGGAACCTTTGTTGATGTCTTATGCTCCATTGGGAGTACAGAGGAGTGATGATGATGATGATGATGATGATATTGATGATTCTACAAAGTGTTTTTAAATGAATTAAGAAACGTTACAACTTAAAGATTGAAGAATAAAATAAGATTCAACCAGCCACATTTAACTCGGATACCTTTATTAAAACAATTAACGTTCTGCGGCTCAAGTACTTCCGGGTTGTCATAGGAAATCTGCAGCTAATCAGAAGACAAATTTGAGTTATTTTGACAAGTTAAAATGTCAAACTAATATCAGATTTTGGGAGCGGAACAAACAAAATAACTTTTAGGAAACAAACTTCAGACATAAGCGGATATAACAGTTTTAAACCTTCCCCATTGGGAAATATTTATTGGATGGAGAAGCGATTTGCAACTAAGGGTGCCGCAGTGCATTTGAGTGCAGAGAAGGGTTCTACGGTATGTCGCAGGAATGTGAGGGAGTTTGGGTAAAGAGGTTAAAAAAGAAGAAAGCATTAAAAAAAAACAGAAACAAGGGAATAATATAAATCTTTGAGGTTGAAAAAAAAAAAATGGAAATAGTAACAGTATAGTCATTGACATTCGTCTCTGAACTCTTCTCTCGGAGTACATTTCTTTTTTATTCTCTTACTCTCCAACTTTTCAATGCCCCTTTCTCTCTCTCTATCTCTCTCTCTCTCTCACACACACACACACTCCGCACACATACATGTTCTCCCTCTCTCCTTTTCTCTCACTATCAGTCTCCCATTCTCTCTCTCTCACTCTCTCTTTTTTTCTCTTCCACTTTCTCTCTCAATTTCTCACTCTCCCTCTCTCACTTTTCTTTCTCTCACTCTCTTGCTTTTTTTCTCTTCCACTTTCTCTCTCACTTTCTCACTCTACATCTCTCACTTCTCACTCTTTCTCTATCTCACTCACTCACTCTCTCGCTTTTTTCTCTTCCACTTTCTCTCTCGCTTTCTCACTCTCCCTCTCTCACTTCTCTCTCTCTCTCTTTCTCTCCTTTCATTTTCGTTCTTAACTACCACATGACCCCCCACTCCCACCCCCTAAAAAAGCACTAACTCCAGGTTTACTCATGGAACCTCACGTCCCACTGAACCTGAACATTGGGTCAACACCCGCCATGACCTCCTTTCTGTGGTTTCTCCAACTAAGCCTAAAAAAAAGAAAAGTCTGTGACAGACAAATATTGACACTCACAACAATCCCAGAAACTCCCCGGTCTTCTTTGGTCGATCCTGACACAAAATGAACACCACACGCTGTCAATATTTCTAGCAGTTGGTATCACTAATGATCCAACAACGAAATACGATAATTATAATGTTTGTTTCTCTTTAAAACGCTGCCGTTCTTAAAAGAAGTGAGAGCGTAGAGCAAAGAGGAGAGTCATCAGAAACGAAAGCTGTAAGGCAAGCGAAGAACAAAACAAGAAACATCGCCATACAACGTCCGAGAATCGAATGAAACAAAGCTGCCATTTCCTTTATTGTCATCATGTGTCATCAGCGGTTCTTAACATTTTTCTTTTGGTCGTAGGCCACTACCTCCCCCTCCCTTTGTTTTCAGCGTGAGAACCGCCGTGGGTCCCTCATTGAAATTATAGCCGCAAACAGAATTTAGGCCAGTGTTTCCCAGGCTTGTTCGGGCTGTGGACCCCTTTTCTCCCAGGATACATCCTCAACGCCCCCCCCCCCCATGTACTACTCGAACAATGGCCTGTTAAACTAGGACATGCATTAAACAACTGAAAACTTCAGCAAGCAAAACAGTTTAACAATATGAAGGAGTATAGTTATAACTCACCTATTGCGTTATTTTCTCAACTTTTAACGTGATGGATGAGTTTCATGTAGGGGACACAAGTTCCTCAGTATCAGGTTGAAAAGTGCTAAGAAGAGAGGTACTACTGCCCGTTTCTGCTGCTTCGTTTTTCCCTCATCGCCCCCCTACTGGCCCCATTTTCTTCCACCACCCCTCCCCCAACTAATCTTTTTTCTTTCACCGCCTCCCCCCCCCCCCCCTTGGTAATTTTCAACGTCCACAGGGAAGCGTTATCGCCCACTGTGGGAAACACTGATCCAGATGATGCTAGGATGTGCTGTGTGTACTCGAGCAAGTCCATCTGCTGATTAGTGGACCTCCCCCCCCCCCCATGGGGTTTAGCTTAAGGACCATTGTACTAAGAAATTGCAGGAGACTGTGCATCTGTGCAGGTGTTTGTGCGTATCTGTGCGTGCGCATGCGTGCACGCGCGAGAGTTTGTTTGTGCGTATCTGTGCGTGCGCATGCGTGCACGCGCGAGAGTTTGTTTGTGCGTATCTGTGCGTGCGCATGCGTGCACGAGCGAGAGTTTGTTTGTGCGTGTCGTATACTTCGCTTCCTTCGAGTGATACAGAATTTGTTGAAGTTTTTCAATGGCAGGTTGTCATAGCTTGTGCCCAGTGTTATGTAGTCTGTAGCAATTATGGATGTACCCTGTAGCAATTATGGATGTACCCTGTAGCAATTATGGATGTACCCTGTAGCAATTATGGATGTACCCTGTAGCAGTTACGGATGTACTCTGTAGCAATTATGGATTGTATCAGCGTCCGTAGAAGTACACATTTTCTCATGGAGTTGAGTCGCAGTCGACGTGAACAGACAATTTCTGAAGGAGTTGAATGATAGTCGATAGAAATTGGCAATTTATTTGTCATATTTTTTGTTAGTTAGAGGTAAATAATAATGGAAATAAACAAAGACAGATAAAGTCTCTAGTTCAGTGATTCTCAAAATGAAGGCTAGTGGCGACTCGGGAAGGATTTCTTTTCCAAAGGAATTGCCCATGCTTTAGTAATTATCATCATACAAGAATATATATCTCTCTCTCTGAACCTTAAGTGCCCAGGGCATATGGGGCTTCCGCAAGGGTCCTCCACAAATCACTGTTCTTTGCCTTTTTTTCTGCTTTTGCCCAGGTGAGCCCTCTATTGCTCAACATCCTTTCTGTTGTTCTTCTCCATGTCTCTTTTGGTCTACGCTTACTTCTGTTCCCCTGTGGTGTCCATTTTAGTGCTATTTTTGGTAGTGAGTTGTCAGTCATTCGGAGCACATGTCCCAACCATCGCCAGCGTCTTTCCTCAATAATTCTGTCAGTGGCTTCATCTGCATTTCTGCCAACGAGATATTATTTCTTATGGTGTTTGGCCAAAATATTTTTCTAATTCTTCGTAAACATTTAGTCTGTAAAGAATTCAAATGTTTTGTATTGTTTTGGAAGAAGGGAAAATATACATAGAATGAACAGCTGTTTAAAAAGTAAATCAATTTACATACCTCGGCAGCGACAGCGACCAGGATGGTAACACCAGAAAGGAAGATAGAATTAGAATTGCAAAAGCAGCATTGACTTTCAAGAATCTTGAGAACATATGGAATTCAAAAGTTATAAGCACAAAAAAAAAACACAAAAAAATAACAAGCTAAGATATTCAATTCAAATGTAATATCCACCCTCATTTATGCATGTGAAAGCTGGAAAACAACTAAAGAAGTAGACAACAAATTAGACTCTTCTGAAAACAAATGCCTCAGGAAAATACTCGGTATAAAGCTGAATGAATTCAAGAACAATGCAGAGATAAGACAGATGAGCGAACAACAACCTGTCTCACTGGTAATCCAAAAAAAAAAAAAATGGACATATATCTGTCACGTGATGAGAAGAAAAAGTCAGAGAATTAAAAAAAAAACCAACAAGCTAAAAAGTGGGCCACAACAGGCCGAAGAAAAATAGATCGACCACGTGGAACTCTAAAAGAGGACATTGCTAAGAGAGGTCAAATTAGTAGGCATAAAATCCTTTCATCAGGTTGTAAAGCTAGCGGAAAACAGGAAATCTTTACGAACTGCCATGTGAGCCCTCTGTTATCTTTAACGGCACGTGAAAGATGTAACATGTAAAATAACCAGCGCGCGCGCATTTCTGCTGATTCAGGGCTCATTTCGGCATAATGAAAAATAACTTCTCACCACATACTGCACACAATATGCTGTACCACATATGATGTACGCCATTCGCTGCGCAAGCAAAGATGTACCTATGCACGTAGTAATAAGTAAGAGGTATTGTTTACAGAACAAAAAAATCGATAATTATCAAATTAAGTCTTTTTTCCTTGTGCAATGGCAATATGCAACATATTATGTATAACAGTTGTTTTGTTTTCTTCTTTTATCGTTTCAGGTTCAAAGTGAGAGAATAAAGATAAAAGGATCTGGATCATTTAGCTCCTGAGTCTTATCTGTGAGCCATCTTTCAATAGCAGTTTAAGATGGCAGTTCCGAAACACTACATTTTCATACATTCACTTTGTTAATGTGATAGTTTCAGTTTATAGTAATATTGTTTTTTATTTACTCACATAGGTACAGTGTTAAACATTTTAAAAAGTCAGACGGTTAAACGGCAACTCATGCTCACAGTGTTAAACCCACATAAAATCAGTGTTGATAAAGTGCTTATACATACAGTGTTAAACCCACATAAAATCAGTGTTGACAAAGTGCTTATACATACAGTGTTAAACCCACATAAAATCAGTGTTGACGAAGTGCTTATACATACAGTGTTAAACCCCGCACAGAACCAGTGTCTGAACCCAATGCAAACCCACAGCGTCAAACCCCACACACTGCCACGTTCTTACATCTCACACGAAGGAACAGTGCTGAACCTCACACAGACCCACTAAACCCCACACAGAACCACTAAACACACACAACGCCACTAAAGCCCACATAAAGCCCCAATATTAATACTAACACAGAACCACTAAACCCCACACAGAACCATTAAATTCCACACAAAGCCACAGTGTTAAAACACACAGAACCACTAAACCCGCACAAAGCCACTAAACACCACACAAAACCACAGTGTTAAAACTCGCACAGAACCACTAAATCCCACACAAAGCCACAGTGTTAAAACATACTGAAGCACTAAATCCCACACAAAGCCACAGTGTTAAAACTCACACAGAACCACTAAATCCCACACAACGATACTAAACACCACACAAAGTCACAGTGTTAAAACTCACACAGAACCACTAAATCCCACACAACGCCACTAAACATCACACAAAGTCACAGTGTTAAAACTCACACAGAACCACTAAATCCCACACAACGACACTAAACACCACACAAAGCCACAGTGTTAAAACTCTCACAGAACCACTAAATCCCACACAACGACACTAAACACCACACAAAGCCATAGTGTTAAAACTCTCACAGAACCACTAAATCCCACACAACGCCACTAAACCCCACACAAAGCCACAGTGTTAAAACTCATACAAATCCACGGTTGTTGTACTCACACAAAAGTCTCACTGGAAAACCTCACACAAAGCTAAACCTGACGCGATATCCAGAATCGGTGCTCACATTCAGAATCTAGACCTTACACCATCTACATGAGGTAGGCTCAGGTGCGTTTTCACACGGCTCCTTTCATACAATGATCGCAGTATCTTGTAAACGTGTACCACGATCTGTACCTGTAGATCTGGTAGAGCTTTCGTGTTGAAGCTACAGTCAGTGCTACAGAAGTAGTTACACTGTTAGAGCTACAGTCAGTGCTACAGAAGCTACAGTCAGTGCTACAGAAGTAGTTACACTGTTAGAGCTACAGTCAGTACTACAGAAGCTACAGTCAGCGCTACAGAAGTAGTTACACTGTTAGAGCTACAGTCAGTGCTACAGAAGTAGTTACACTGTTAGAGCTGCAGTCAGTGCTACAGAAGTAGTTACACTGTTAGAGCTACAGTCAGTGCTACAGAAGTAGTTACACTGTTAGAGCTACAGTCAGTGCTACAGAAGTAGTTACACTGTTAGAGCTACAGTCAGTGCTACAGAAGTAGTTACACTGTTCTTGCTACTGTCAGTGCTACAGAAGTAGTTACACTGTTAGAGATGCAGTCAGAAAACATGTAGCACTTCGGTTTTATTTATGCACACTTTTATAGCTACAGTGAAAACATGGAGCCACATTTTTAAAGCAACATATGTAGCCACACTAATAGAGCATAATCATCCACTCTTTTACAGCTATAGTAAACACATGTAGCCACACTTTCACAGCTACAGCCAACACATGTAGCCACACTTTCTCACCTACAGCCAACACATGTAACCACACCTTCATAGCTACAGCCAACATATGTAGCCACACTTTCACAGTTACATTCAACACTTGTAGCTGCACTTTCATAGCTAGACTCAACACAAGTAACTACACTTTCATAGATATACTCAACACATGTAGCCACACTTTCATAGCTACACTCAACACATGTAGCCACACTTTCACAAGTACAGTCACCACATGTAGCCACACTTTCACAGCTACACTCAACACATGTAGCAACACTTTTACAGCTACACTCAACACATGTAGCCACACTTTCACAGCTATAGCCAATACATGTAGCCGTAAATTAAGCACAACTTTATGATAACCACTCCACACATAAAGCCACTGTGTGTAGAAGAGCACTACGCACGTATAACATCAATGTCTCCTTTATATTCTATTTAAGATATACATCATTGACTCTAGACCTTGTCTGTCAGGATAAGACATTTACTACAGAAAGGTTAAACTGTGAGAAATTGTCTCTTTTACATCGGTGTCAACAATTAACCAGTTGTGCTTTCTCGCCTGACATTTTACACAGTACACAGAAGCTCTGTTCAGATCTGCAGGGATATTCCGGAATTAACACAAACTTCACTCGGGATGTAAATGTTTTCATATAAACAGCGTATACAGAAGCGCGCCATTCTGGAATCTCTCTGTGAAATTGGTGCTTGAATTTCTTGTCTGGTTCGACATATTCGGAAACGGCTTAAAAGAAACAGTGATCATGGCTGGATTAGGAAATGTCGAGAACTTGACATTCTTGAGTCTTGCCCTGTTGATCATCCTGGAAGATTTATCAGGTATGTGTCCCACTTGTCAACAGCAGTTTGTTTTTGTTCAAATATGCCATTAAATTTGTACTTTTGTTTTCTTGTCTGGCTTTCTATTGTGGTTACATGTGTGCAGGTACGTGATACGTACGTATAGCTTATGTAAGACTCAAATATACATACATAACAACAGTCAGGCTCTACTTGGCAGGGGGGGGGGCAATGGCTCGCTTAGGAGCCCGGGGGGGGGGGGAGGGGGGTTCACTGTGTTAGGGTGGGGCCGAAATGCTTGGCACTGGCGAGAAGGGAGGGTAAATGGGTTATAACAATTTTTTTTTTAAAAAGGGGAGGGGGAATCCACCCAGTGCATCCCTCCGGAGAGGGGGAGGTTTTTACTGAGCCCAGAGTGTTGGGGAAGGGCCGTCTTAACCACATAAGGAGCCCCCGTGCAAAGTAACGCACGTCCAGCACACCCACCGTATACATTCATATACGTAGCTTTCCATGCTCTGGTTGGGTCCCATGCACTTGGGGCCCCTGGGCAGTGCCAGGTGGGCCCATGTGTTAAGACGACACTTGGGTGGGGTGGGGGATAGTTGATGAAAGTAAACTAAAAGGGAGAGGGGGAGGTTGGCCTAACTGGTGCATCGTTCCGGAACTCACAGATCTTTCACTATTTATATATATATACACACCTACAAACACATACACACACATACATACAAGGCCTATCCCAAACAGAAACCTGACTTTCAACATCTCATAGCAACAAAGTGAGACATCAAACTAGCTACTGCATGTATGTGTAACAGTGACCTTGACCCTTTATTGTAATAATAACCGCACCACGCCATGACCATTAGTCATCGAACTACAAGCGATAAAATAAACGACTATATAGTGCGCTTGGTGGTTTTTGGACACGTTGAGCAACGAAGGATCTTGTTTGCTTTAAGTTCTGTTTAAGATTAAGTAAATTTTTACTGAATCTTTTCAAATGCTTCAAACAGGCCTATGAGAGCAATTGTTTGAGCTGTTGGCCACTTCACGAGTGGTACAAACGTTTCAGATCTGGGAGAACTACCACAGTAGATGATCTCAAATCCGGACGAGCTTCTAAGTTCACAAACGATCACATTGAGAAAGTGAGTTCTGTAATATCGGCGCTTGAGTGTCTGATGAAATAGAAATGTGTAAAAGTTCACGCCACGTAATTTTAGGGCATCAAATACTCAACATGCGTCATATTACCTCGAAAATTTCCCCTCGTCTGCTGAAAGACGAACACAAAAGGAACCGATTAATAATCAGTCAGGAGCTGTTTGATCGTTCGAATGCTGACGAGAACATTAAAATAAAAAATACGATGTCGTAACACAAAAAAAGAGCAGTCATTAAAGTGGGATGGAACGACGTCATCTCGATCAAAAAGAAGTCGCTGAAACGTGACGGTTCTGTTGATCGTGTTTTGTTCTCACAAGGGCACAGTTCATCATGAGTTTGCTCCACACGGTCATATAGTCAGGAAAGATGTTTCCTTAACTGTCATTAGCCGTTTGATTGAGGCAGTGCAAAGAAAATGACCGAACGCATGAACAAACAAAACCTGAATGCGTCATCACGACAATACACATGTACACAAATCCCTGCAAAGCACGCGATGACTCTTGTTCTGCAGCCGCCCTACTCTCCTGCAGACATTTGTTTTTGCTTCTAAAGCTGAAATTCACCCTTAAAGGTTTGCAGATTTCGGACAACAGAAGAGATAAAAGAAATTTCACTGTAAGTCATGCACACTATCCAAGGAATCGGGTTGCAGAACGCATTAAAAACCTTGGGAGCGATGTGACAACTTTACACAGAATTAGAATGTCGTGACCTCACGTAGCACGCGTTGCAAGTCGCTCATCCCGCTATGGTCGTCAGAATAAAGAAACCAGAAGGTAAACATTTACGTACACAAATATTTACTTTCAAACATTTCAGCTTGATTTCACATTTTGCTCAGAGTAAAACACCCCACGTGATCTTTGTTATGCGGCTTGTGTGTGCTCTAATTTGAGCTATTACGTGTATAAGTAGAGCCGTGTGCATCAGGAGGTCGATCACTGCCTGTTCTAGGCAGATACCCGCCCTGTTGTTTCGGCTGGTGACCTTACACAGCCCTCGCTGTGTGACAGCTGTAAACATGCTGTCGAGCTGTTTATACAGGCTGAAGGGACAGAACTCCGGAGTCGCATCTCTCCCCTCAAATGCTTGAATCTAACTGGAAGTGCACACTTCAGAACGTATTTCTAGCAAAACCAGGTAACCCACTCCCTATCCGAAACGATACTAGTGTTTCAAGTTCATCACTTCGTTGGCTATAAAACAAAAAATTCAAGGGATTATAAAAACGAAAGGCAAAATGAATACGTTTAAGTGTGCGCATGCGCAGATAGTCTTGCGCGAGAGTCGAAGCAAGAACAGCAAGACTATAGGAGCACAAAAAAGGAAGGCTCAGAAATGTTTTTCTCTCTCATTTATTTCCTCTCAGTAATTAAAAAATAGGCGCTTCCCCCCCCCCCCGGCTGTGGAACCTTTGTTGATGGCTTATGCTCTGTTGGGAGTACAGAGGATTGATGATGATGATGATGATGATGATGATGATGTAAATGTTTTATCTTTACCTCACCTCCGGCCATAGCTGAGCTTTTCATTTTAAGTTTTTTTCTTCAAATTTTGGTGAGTTGTTTTAATAGTTGTTTCCCGGATTACAGAATTTTTAATTACTACATTAGCTGTGTCCCAGACTACAGACGTTGCTAATTACTACACTAGCTGTGTCCCAGACTACAGACGTTGCTAATTACTACATTAGCTGTGCCCCAGACTACAGACGTTACTAATTACTACATTAGCTGTGTCCCAGACTACAGAAGTTGCTAATTACTACATTAGCTGTGTCCCAGACTACAGACGTTGCTAATTACTACATTAGCTGTGTTCCAGACTACAGACGTTGCTAATTACTACATTAGCTATGTTCCAGATTATAGGCGTTGTAAATTACTATATTAACTGTGTGCCAGACTACAGACGTTGTTAATTACTACATTATAACTGGTAACAACCTTTCAACGATAATCGGACATACGTTTAACTCCATGCTGTTAGCCGGCCATGTATTCTGGCATTTGTCAGCCAATCACAAACGATTCATAAGAGAAGTCTGTGACAAAAAAAAGTCCGCTGAAATAGACATTTGTTCTAGTCACATAAAGTCTGACTTTCCTCTCAGCTTTTTTCAGTTTTAGTATTATGATTAGACAATAGGTCAAGAAAATAACAAAATGAATATATTTAAGTATATGTTAATTTGGAATTGAATATTAATGAACAGGTGACGACTAAGAGAGATTTGTGCCAAGAGGAAAGTTTGTAAGAAATTTAGTTAGATATACTGGGACACTGACAAGAAATGTCCATCTAAGCTAAATGTAATTTGTGACGAGATGGGGAATACCTAGAGAGAGAAGAGGAAATTCTAGAAAGATGAAAAGAATATTGCAGAGGAATGTATGAAACAACCGACCGTTAAAGCATAAATCAACAGTGTGAATTATTATTGGAGGAGAAAGAACCCGAACCAACAATAGAAGAAGTTTTATGAGCAATAAAGAATCCGAAAAATGGTAAATCACCAGGATGTGATGAGATACCAGCTGAACTTATTAAAGCAGGAAGAAAGGAATGTGCAACAATCTACCATGCACTATGTAAAAAGATATGGCATTCAGGTATTTGGCCAAAAGAATGGAAAAGAACTGTATTCATACCACTGCCAAAAAAGTGTAACCTGAAATTATGCACAAACTACAGAACTGTTGCACTGATTAGTCATGCCAGTAAAATTCTGTTAAAAAGCATAATGGGTAGACTTCGTAATAAAACAGAAGAAGTCAATATCGTCCAAGCTGGTTTCAGGCAAGGAAGAGGATCAATAGATCATATATTCAATATAAGATTAATAATATAGAAATGCAGAGAGTTTAATGTGAATCTATATTTATCTTTTATAGAGGTTCTAAGGACTGTTATTGCCGGAAGTGGAGTGGAGGATACGCTCTCCACTCCAATAGTGTGCGTCTCAAATAGCCTCTGACAGTCAATTCCAGCACCTGGCCTTCTCGTGGCAGAACTGTTTAAACTGACAGGAGAAGGGGCGAAGGCGAATACCTGGCGCCTGAAAACCAAACGCTTCAGGTAGATGAAAGACATGTTTGGTAGCTCATCTACCGCTGCTGGTGAGATTCTTCAGCTGCCGTGCGTGGAGTGGGGCTCCTCCCGGCCAGTGAAGAAAGGTGTAAATGGGGTTGCCGCGCGGCACCACTGTGGAAAAGGTGAAAGAAAGAATTAAGCGAAGGAAATAGTAGTCAGATCACGGCACCTCTGCTCTGGAGGTCGGCCACGTCCAAAGTGCACTCATACCGAGTGAAATGCATGAACCGTCTTATCCCAGAGGTTAAGACACTGCTGGAGAGATTCTTCTGATGCCGCGCGTGGAGTCAAGCTCCTCCCGGCCAAGGAAGAAAATGTGGAAAAGCAATCAGGGTTGCTGTGTGGCGCCGATGTGAAAAGGTGATGGAAAGGATAAAGTGAAGTTTAATCGATATGTCCAGTAGTATCGCGGCGAGAGTTACTCATGCCACGGCACCTCTGCTCTAGAGGCCGGTCACGTCCGAAATACACTCATACTGGAAAATATGCCTAAACCGGCTTACACCAGGGGTGAAACTTGATGGCCACGCATATCACGGTACCTCTACTCTAGAGGTCGGTCACGTCCTAAACACGCCCATACTGGATAATATGCCTAAACCGGCTCAACCCAGGAGTAGAAGTCACTAGTGGCGAGTATTCGTCCTCCTGGACAAAAGCTCTGTCCTGGTCACAACTAGGAAGGGTAGCGGCCACGACCACAAAATACTTAAGTCGGAGACACTGGACCAGGGCAGTCTAGATAGGCAACCACCTCTCACCCAGCTGTGATACAGGGGTATCTCAAAACACGTCGAGGTTTTCCGGTGAGAAAGTCCAACTCTAGGCTAGATGGGCAACCACCTCTCACCCGGCGGTGATACACGGGTATTTCAAAACACGTCGAGGTTTTCCGGTGAGAAAATCCAACTCTAGATTAAACTGGTGCAACGAAAACTACAGTGTCACGCAATCCCGCTTCTGAGACCCGCCATGAATACAAGCTGAAGCCCTGCGATACTCTGAACCTCTTGTGGTCCTCTCGGGGATCTCGTTTGGTCCTTTCGGGGACCACAGGGGGGACCACGGTACCTATCGAGGACCACAGGCGTAAATTCCGTTACATTACAGGGCGGTCTTGGTGGTAGAAGCGAACGAAGAAGAAGAAGAAGAAGAAGATCCTTTATAGACTACTCAAATGCATTTGATTGTGTACAACACCAGAATCTTTGGGAAATAATAGAAAAAATGGGATTTCCAACACATTTGATACAATTAACATCACTGCTGTATCTAGACCAACAAGCAGCAGTAAGAATAAATGGTGAAACAACAACTTGGTTTGACATAAAACAACGGGTCCGTCAGTGGTGCATATTGTCGCCTTACTTATTTAACTTGTATACTGAAAATATAATGAGGAATGTTAGAGAAGATGTAGACAAAGAATATTACAATGCCATAACAGTTGGTGGTTATAAAATACCAGAGATTAGATATGCTGATGACACAGTGTTACTGTCCACAACACAAAAAGGAATGCAAAAACTAATTATGTCAGTCCGTAAGAATAGCGAAATGCAAAACTTTTATCTTAATGCAAAGAAAACTAAATTGATGACAACTGACAAAACAAACAAGGCAGCTGATATATGTATCAATGAGGAAAAACTGGAAGAAGTGGAGATTTTTGAATATCTTGGATCACTGCTAACTAATAATGGAGATACAATGAGGGAAATTAAAAGGACATCTATCGCTCTTCAGAAAGTAAAACAAATAAAGAATCTGTGGAGAGGAACAGACAGAACTACAAAAATAAGATTTTTAAGGGCATGCATCTTTCCTGTCGCAACATATGCCTGTGAGACCTGGACACTTAACAAAACAGATGAGAAACACATAAATGCCTTTGAATGTAAATGCTACAGAAGAGTTCTTCCAATATCACGAACACAAAAAAAAAAGAAAAAAAATATCCGTACTACAAGAGCGTAATATTGAAGAAGGCTGGCTAGTAAAGAGGATTAAAGAGAGAAAACTTAAATATTTTGGACACATTAAACGTCGTGATGATTCAGAGAAGACCGTCTTGGAAGGGTACATAATGGGAAAAAGAAAGAGAGGAAGACCAAGTCGAAGATGGCTGCAAGACATCGTTGATAATCTGCAAATGGATGCATCAGCAGTAGGGCATCTGCGTACAACCGAGAGGCCTACAGGAGAGCTGTTATGTAGGCAAAGTTCCGCAAGGGACATTCAAATGAATGAATGAATGGGGGTTATCTATCTATCTATCTATCTATCTATCTATCTATCTATCTATCTATCTATCTATCTATCTATCTATCTATCTATCTATCTATCTATCTATCTATCTATTCGCCTGCCTGCCTGCTCTCGTGTCTGCCTGTCTGTCTGTCTCTGTCTGTCTGTCTGTCTGTCTGAACTACCGTTGATTTATCTCTCATCATCCTCACCATCACTATCTAAAAAAAAAACTTCAAACTGGCTCTTATGAATCTTATGTTCTCTCTCTCTCTCTGAAATGACATATTACGACATATTATTTTACCCTTCAATATTTAAAACAACGTTACCCAGCTGCACATCTGCAGTCATTACATCTCATAAAACGTAGGAGCTTGTCCTTGGAATCAATCATCTGTGATAAGCAGGCACCGCCCACGGACCGCCCCTACGGCTTCTGAATACACATGCAGTGATCGACGTTGTATGTATCTGTCATTATTTACAATTTGCTCTCGTTATTGGCACAATAGCTGTCGCAGATGTTCTCTTCGGAGCATTTATTGTTCAGAAGTTTCAAGGCCATAGACAGAAGGTCGAAGCGGAAGACATTGTGTCTCCAGAGCTGCGTGATGCCTGTGCTATTAATTTTTGTGTGGGTTGCGGGAGAAAGGGGCGCTGAGGTATGAAGAGCTAAATTTAGTTTCACTATGAGATCCTGTACAAGGGAATTCTGTATTACGGTCCTACCCCGACTTACGGCCGATCGAGTTACGGCCGTTTATACTTACGGCACCGAGGTCTCATAAAATGTGGTCCTATTTACAGCTGATCAGAAGACGACAATCCAGATTTGTTGGGCACGTTTGGAAGAGGGACGGGCTAGAGCACATAACGGCAACAGGGGAGATCGAAGGTAAAAGAGGCAGAGGTAGACAGAGAGAAAAGATGTTTGAGGGTTTGGCACCCTGGCATAAGTAATGGTCGGTGATACGGCTGTTGAGACGGACAAGGGATCGAGGGATCGAGGGTTATAGAAGGACATGATATCCTGCACCTGTCGGCGAGGATTGAGAGAGAGAGAGAGAGAGAGAGAGAGAGAGAGAGAGAAAGAGAGATTGATTGATGAACTGATCTTTATTTCAAAACTGTTAGGAACTGGGCAAGCAGGCCCGTCTGATATTCTGCCATTTATCTTACAACTGTCACTCTGTTCCAGACATTCTACATATATGCTGCTCATGTAACAAATTTAATTAACATCGAAGCTGAGAGGCATAAAATAATATAAAATATAACATTTACGTTTCCTTTTTATCCAAGGACTCACTACAGAAAGTAACTCAATCAATCAAGTGCCGTGCCGCGTGGCGTAGGCGATCATTTCTCTCCACACTTCCCTGTCTTTAGACTTGATTATGAGATCCGCCGGTGACTTTCTTCCTAGCCACACTGACAGCCCATCAAATAACTTCTCTCTCTCTCTCTCTCTCTCTCTCCTCTCTCTCTCTCTCTCTCTCTGTCTTCTGTCTCTTCTTCCCTCAATTTTTCCAGTTGCCACAGTGTGTTCCAATTTTCCTCTTCTCAAGAAATATCCTACAAATCTCGCTTGTCTGCCTCTGATCTTTGCTGTAATTTGCCTTTTGACTCCAGCCTCTCTTAAGAATTCTTATTTGGTTTTCTTGGCTGTCCATGAGACATGTTGGCTTCAACATCCTTCTTATGAACCACATCTCCATGGCCTCCATTTCTTGCTGTACTCTCTTTATTCATAGACAATGCTTCACATCCATAAAACAAAATTGGCTCGGTGTAACATTTAAGTATTCGGAATCTTGTTTCCATTGATATGGATCTGTTGCACAAGATGTTTCTCGTTTTCTGGAATGCTGACTTGGCCTGAGCACGTCTGCTTTTTATTTCATTGTGACATTTCCTACCAGCTGTTATAATTGTTCCTAAGTACTTGAATCTATCAACTTGTTTCAGTTCTGTGCCATCGATAGTAATGCTACATTTTGGTGGTATTCTTTTCTTTGAGATGACCATCAGTTCAGTCTTCTTTTTGTTCAGGCTAAGAACTTTACTTTTTAACTTTCACGAACCACGACGTCCAGAAGGGCCTGTAGCTCCCCTTCACTTTTAGCAATCAGAACTGTGTCGTCTGCATATCTTACGTTGTTACTTTGTACCCACCAATTGATATTCCTGGCAAACTCTCTATATTTTCCATTATGTTTTCTCTCTACAAGGAGAGAGGTCAGGAAATAGAACACATCCTTGTCTCATTCCTAATTTTATGTCTTGGAATGCTCCTATTTGGTTCTCAACCTTCATTGCTGCTGATTGTTGCCAGTATATGTGTTTGATGAGTTTCAGATCTTTCCCATCTATGTTGATGTCTTCCAGCATTCTTATAATTTTTCTGTGTGTCTCACTTTATCGAATGCTTTACACTAGTCTATGAACAATAAGTACAGGTCTGTCTTTCCATCAATATTCTCAATATATATATGGCATTACTTGTGCCTTTTCCTTCGACGAAGCCACACTGTTCTTCAGCGATTTCTGGTTTTATTTTGCCCCTGGCTCTTCTCATGACAATACGAAGCAGGATTTTGGTAACATGGCTCATAAGACTAATGGTTACATGGTCTTCACATTCAGCTGTGCGTTGTTTCGTTGGTAGGGCAATGAAAACTGATTGCAAAAGGTCTGATGGGACATAGTTACTGTTATAGATGTCATTCAGTAATCAGGTAATTATTTCTATGCCAAGCTCTCCTAATGCTTCCAATTCTTCCTTGGTGATTTTTAAATGTAATGAAATAGAGATACGCCATCATGGAAACGCAAGAGATATGTACAAACGCAAGAGAAGGTAACTACATAAACATATAAATGACTACCTACATACATATGTATATGACTACCTACCAAACAAAAATGTCGGTACTATTCAGAATAAACAATTAACTGTAAGAGAAGTCTAAAATAACTTTTAATCTTTATGATTCATAGAGGCATGTAGTCGACATTAAATAGATATTGGAAAAGTTTGTAGTTGTAGGAAGAGAGAGAGAGAGAGAGAGAGAGAGAGAGAGAGAGAGAGAGAGAGAGATTGATTGATTGATCTTTATTTCAAAAGGGTTAAGAATTGGGCACGCAGGCCCGTCTGACATTCTGTCCTCAGGGAGTTGTTATTTTCCCTGAGAGAGAGAGATTTAGAAACATTTTGTGTTCTGCATACACTAGACAGTAAATTCCTCACGAGACAAGATGGAGAAGGACTAGGATACGCCATCATCATTTGGCGATGTACAAAACGTACTTGTATGTACACGAATTATGTACGTACATTTTTATGCATCATATACAAGTTATTGCATTATGATTTTTAAATTATTAAATTAACAGAAGAATATGACTGGTAAAAACACCTTTTGCAGAATGAGGAAGATACTTCATCATCATCATGTGCCGTGCCGACTGGCGTTGGCTATTATGCTTCTCCAGAGTACACGATCCTTCATGCAGGCCATCAGCTCAGTTTGTGATCTCCTCTCACACCATCCCGTCAGACTGTCCAGTATCATTTCTCTTGGTCTTCCTCTTGATCTTCTTCCTTCTATTTTTCCTGTTGTTATAATATTTTCAATGCCCCCTCTTCTCATTGCATGTCCTATGAAAGTACATTGTCTCTCTCTTATCTTTTTGACAAGTTTTTTTGTCTCTCCAGCTCTTCTCATACATTCTTCATTAGTTATTTTTGCTGTCCAGGGGATTCGCAACATTCTTCTAATAAACCACATTTCTGCTGCTTCCAATGATTTTTGTGCAGACTTGCCTATTGTCCATGATTCACTTCCATATAACAAGATACTTACACCAAAACAAATACCACAGAAACTGAGATTACGTATCGTAAAATGCCATATATGATCAGTTTTCTTTTACGGTGTACAAGCCTGGATCTTGAATAAGACAACAGAAAAGAGAACTGAGGCCCTTGAAATGTGGATATACAGAAGATAAGGGCGTATTCCATGGGCAGAAAAGAAAACAAACGACAAAGTGCTAAAGCAACTAGAAGTGACAAGAGAAATATTGGAAATCATAAAAACAAGGCAGCTAAGATACTTTGGGCATGTCGTTTGACACAATAATAATGCAGTATACTGAAGACCCTTCTTGAGGGCAAGATTGATTTGGAAAGACCTGGCTACATCCCTAGCTACAGACATGAGCTACTGACGTGGCTACAGACCTAGCTACAGATTTTGCTACAGACCTAATTACAGATTTAGCTAAGACTTAGCTACAGATCTATCTACAGGCCCATCTCCTGACTTAACTACATATCTATTTACAGACATTTCTACAGATCTAGCCACAGATCCGTCTAGGGACCTATCTACAGGCCTCTCTACAGACCCATCTACATAGCTACAAACCTAATTGATTTCGACAAGGCTGGGAAAACTCTTTACATTACTTGTTCCACATTAAGGTTAACAGAGTCATGTCGAGTATAGCTTTGGTTGACGGTCATCGGTTGAAAGTAAGTCGATAGAGAAATAGGGGGCTTGTGTGACTCTCGGATCTCGTCTACTTCATTTGGGAACTGAAAGTGAGTAGTTCTCAGTACTCAGTGACCTTTCCTTTTGTTGTTGACTTCGGTTGCCTAGCGACGGTCGATGAAGAGAAAAAGAATTTCGAAGAAATATCTGTCGCATTCCTAGGTCTCCTCGCCCTTCTCCTACGAAGGAAAAACCAGCCAATCATTCAGTCGAAAAACAAATCTCTAAGCTAACCAATCAGTGAGTCATTTCAATCTGCCAAATAATCAGCAAATCAGTTAAGTGAAACAAACATTCAGTCAACTGGCCAATCATTCGACAGTCATTCAGTCAACCAAGCAAAACAATCAATCTGCCAAACAGTCATTCAGTCAGCGAAGCAATCAATAAGCCAACAAATCATGGAATCAATAAATCAATCAATCAGCCAAAAGAATCGGTAAATCAATCATTTAGACAAACAATCATACAGTCAACTAGCCAGTTACTCGACAAGTCATTCAGTCAACAAAGCAAAACAACCACCCAACAAAGCAATCACTAAATAAATCAGTCAAACAGTTTACTGATACTTCTCAGCCCAAAACAGAGACTGTCATTAACCCTTTGGTCCCACTTGGGGCCTAGGACTGCATCAAGCAAGAGCTCGGAACTAACCTGCTTCCAGATGAATGAGCAGCTGGGCATCAGGCACAGAGCGAGTTCAATATTTAACTACGAGAGTGAAGACTTAATACAACTACACGATCAGAACAAAGCTCGTTATTGTCATGTTATAGCTGTAGGGGTGGGGTGAGGGTGGGAGGGGGTGGAGCAGCAGTAAATGACAAGGTCCTGTTTCCCAGCATACTGGCCTAGTTTGTCGATCTCCCTCTAGAAATGGTTGTCTTAAGTGCCTGATAATTGACGTGAAATAATTGACTTAACTGTGGTACAATGGCGTCAAATAGATTTATTTTGCCGTGTGAAAAATCCATACTTAATTGGCGAGCAGTTTTGCGAAAACACTGACTGCAGTTTCGTGTAATTGTGTGGAATATATTTTCTTCTTGTTTGACTGTGTTATTTGGTGGCGGTGAAAGGGTTATTCTTTCTGGGTGTTTGACGTACTTTCGTGAACTAGTTTGCCCTGCTGTCTTGCCATGACATGAAAATAGAGGAGTTGGTTTCCTGGAAGTTTTCACATTGTTGTTGTTGTTGTTGTTGTTGTTGTTATTGTTGTTGTTGATGTTGTTGTTCTTCTTCTTTTCCTGCTCCTGCTCCTCCTCTTCTTCTTCTTCTTCCTCCTCCTTCTTCTTCTCCTCTTTCTTCTCCTCCTCCTTCTTCTCCTCCTCCTTCTGCTTCTTCTTCTTTTCCTGCTCCTCCTCCTCCTCCTCTACTTCTTCTTCTTCTTCTTTTCCTGCTCCTGCTTCTCCTCTTCTTCTTCTTCTTCCTCCTCTTTCTTCTCCTCATCCTCCTTCTCCTCCTCCTCCTTCTTCTCCTTCTCCTTCTCCTCCTCCTTCTTCTTCTTATTCTTCCTCCTCTTCTTTTCCTCCTTCTCCTCCTCCTCCTTCTTCTCTTCCTGCTCTTGCTCCTCCTCTTTTTCTTCTTCCTCCTCCTTCTTCTTCTCCTCCTCCTTCTCCTCCTCCTTCTGCTTCTTCTTGTATTTTTGCTCTCCTCCTCCTTCTTCTTCTTCTTCTTCTCTTCCTGCTCCTCCTCTTCTTCTTCTTCCTCCTCCTTCTCCTCCTCCTTCTCCTCCTCCTTCTTATTCTTCTTTTCCTGCTCCTCCTCCTCTTCTTCTTCTTCCTCATTCTACTTCTCCTCCTCCTTCTCCTCTTCCTCCTTCTTCTTTTCCTGCTCCTTCTCTTCTTCTTCTTTCTCCTTCTCCTCCTCCTCCTCTTCCTCCTCCTTCTTCTTCTTTGAACAATTTCAGACGCCGACTTTTATACTATTTAAATAGTAGGTGATCACATGGAGAGCATGGCCATCCCCCCTACAGCTTGTTCTGGACTGGAGTGACAGCTGGCCATATTTGCCCTCTCTGTTCCTCGTACGCTGGGCACTCCTGCGGTATGTGTGGTCCCCTATCATCTTACTGGTGCCGCGTGTATATTCGTCAGTTGATCATGTCTTGATTGGACGGTGTCTTAGTCTGTTGTACCCGGTACGCGGCTCAGGATGATGACGTCTCTGTTTAGCTGGTAGTAGGCATCGCTTCTTGGTGGTCGGGATGCTCTTTCCTCCATTTCCTCTTCTAGATGAGATTTATCAGCGTGTTTTGAATTCAATTCAAGTGCCGTGCCGCGTGGCGTAGGCGATCATTTCTCTCCACAATTCCCTGTCTTTAGACTTGATTATGAAATCCGCCGGTGGCTTTCTTCCTAGCAACACTGACAGCCCATCCAGTAACTTCTCTCTCTGTCTTCCTCTGTCTCTTCTTCCTTCAATTTTTCTATTTGCCACAATATATTCCAGTTTTCCTCTTCTCAGAAAATGTCCTACAAATCCCGCTTGCCTGCCTCTGATCTTTGCTGTAATTTGCTTTTTTAACTCCAGCCTCTCTTAAGACTTCTTCATTGGTTTTCTTGGCTGTCCATGGTATCTTCAACATCCTTCTTATAAACCACATCCCCATGGCCTCCATTTCCCGCTGTACTCGTGTTTCGAATACAAAATGTTCTTCCACTTTAAAAGTTGGGGTATGTGTCAAATAAAGGACATACAGGTAATGTGTTAGCGAGCACATAGTTGTAATGTTTCGGTCCACTCCTTAGTCATACAAAAACATATATATACTGATGTGTAAACTGGAACACCACGGCTGTATGATTGTTAATCAATAAATCTATTTCTACTTCTACTCTGAATAGTTTTAACATTTTGTTATCACAGTTTTACAGCGGTGGCTTTGTGTATATTTATGTGTTTGATTTCTACTAAAAATCTACTCACGTTATACAGGGTCCGGCATAAAGCATGGCTGGATTTAACTAATGTAGTGCGCAGAAACTGAATACGTGTGAAAAAAAACCATAACGGCAGAGATGAAGCAGACAAACGGTCATTTTTAACTATGGCTTCTTGGCAAACACAACATCGTGCCATTCACAGTTAAAAGTGGAGAATCGTCTATTACTGTAAAACGAGAGCTTCGTCACCATTTTGAGTTGCATCCCCGTGATAATGTTCCCGATGGGAGGACAAAACAATTTTGAGGTGGGTCAAACAATTTAAGGAAACCGCTAATTGCCTTAGTCTACTGGTCGTCCAAGAGCTCAACAGACACCTGAACGAATTCAAGAAGTCTGCAACGCATTGCTGAGTAGCCCTCGGCGATTAGCTGTTAGGAACGCTTTGGCACCTGGCATCCACTTACTGTTAGTAGTGATCTTTATGTGCAGATGCTAACTGAATACTTCATTCCAGACTTGGCCAATAGAAATAAGAGACTAATATGGTTTCAACAAGATGGGGCAACTCCCCACACAGCCCGTCAGTCTATGGCCATGCTGCGACAAACATTTCCCAATCGTCATATTTCCAGATTTGGGGATATTCATTGGCCGGCAAGGTCACCAGATTTATCAGCAGCAGACATCTTTTTGTGAGGGTATCTCAAGAACACGGTGTATGCTAGTCGACCACAGTCAACTGCAGACCTTAAAGATCGAATCCAACACTGCATTCAAAATATCACTTTGAACATGTTAAATGGTGTTATGCAGGAATTTTCCAGACGCCTGGCTGAATTATCAAATTTAATGGCGTAATTTTCAAAACCTAAATATGATTGTCAGTAATAATAAAAATACCCACTTTTATGAGTTTCATTTCACTTTTTTAAAAACCAAAAACGTGTATAGCGATTATTTATTTTCCATTTTTAAAATCCAGCCATGCTTTATGCCGGACCCTGTAGAAGAAATGTAAAGTTTAGAAGATGAGCAGAGCTTGCAGTGATACAACTGCTCGTGATCATGGCGTCATTGTGACGGATTCACAAAGTAACACTGGAGTCCAGGAACTCGAAGCGACCCTGCGTGAGCTTCCCGTTGAGGGCAGAGTATCATCATCGTACAACATACGCCCGGGGGCAGGGGTGCCCCAACTTCAACATCTCCCAGCTTAGCCTTTCACTCCCGTCACTCGCTTTCATTGCTTGACCAGATCATTGTAGTTCTCACTTTCATGCACTTTCTCTATCCTCGCTTCACGTGGGATTGTAAGCTCGAGCATTACTACACCGTGTGACTGTGTGACACACCACAGTCATTATCCCATGGGGGAGCACACCTCTTCTGTTGAACAGCACTGAGAACCAAAACGGGAAACATCCATCCAGGGAAATAAATACTTCTTGTCAGGGCCCACAGTCCTGGCAAGCCAGTCTGTCACGTGACAAGCGTGTGACCTAGAACTAGTGAGGACAAAAAAAAACACACACACACACATACACACACTCATAGAAACGTGTATTTAAGTGACAGCCTCACGACCTGGTCCCCCGCAGCTGTTAAGTCCGGGCGTAGTAATCAATCACGAAAGAGTGCCCCTCTTGGCACGGGTCATCCGCCACGAGGCAGAAGAATGATACACGTGCAACACGGGACGGAGAATGATACACGTGCAACACGGGACAGAGAATGATACACGTGCAACACGGGACAGAGAATGATACACGTGCAATACGGGACAGAGAATGATACACGTGCAACACGGGACGGAGAATGATACACGTGCAACACGGGACGGAGAATGATACACGTGCAACACGGGACAGAGAATGATACACGTGCAACACGGGACGGCAAGTGGAAATCAATTTCTCCGCGGTCTTTTTCTGACCGGGACAAGAAAAATACCACGCCCCGGAAGTTCATTTCGCGGTCTTTCTTTTTTCTTTCTTTCTTTATCTTTCCGGGCATGAAATAAAACAGAGTGCAACGAATAAAGCATCCCACAGCCCAAGGAAATGAACTTACACTCAAACAAGAAAAAAAAAACACTTGATATGCAAGCTTATCTGAGGATCCACCTTTTTTTTCCTCCTCTGTTAACTTTCACACTGTTAAATCTTATAAATATTGAAAAGAGGTCGCTGCTGCCTCGATGAGGATTCTCTCATGAGCTACGGAGTACAGAACTCTTTTTGCTCTCCCTGTTAGAGATTTATAAAGCTCTGTCGATGAATATGATAAAGAAAGTTTTCAGTGCTACATCGAATCCGTATTGTCATAAGAAGGTGAGGCATAGCCAGAAACTAAGACCTGTCAGAATCTACTGGAAGCAGCGGAGATGTGATTCCTGAGAAGAATGATGAGAATACCATGGACAGCCAAGAAAGCAAATGAAGAGGTTCTAAGCGAGGCTGAGCAACAGAAGGAAATCATGCGCGAAATTCAGAACACGACAATCTAAATTTGTAGAAGATGTTTTCAGAAAAGATAAACTGGAACACGTAGTGACGACGGTAAGGCTGGAAGGGGGTGGGTGACGGGGCATAGGGATAGAGGAAGGCAAAGAAACAAGATACTTGATGGACTAAAGAGTGGCTCAGAGCAAGGTCCAATAAACATTTTACACAGAGAGAGAGAGAGAGAGAGAGAGAGAGAGAGAGAGAGAAAGAGAGAGAGAGAGAAAGAGAGAGCACAGAATAGATGGTTGTGGGAAACAATGACGACCAAGGCCTGATTGGTATAGACCAGATATGTGTGCGTGGGTGTATACAGGCGGTTGTATCTCTTCACTGGGCCACCAATATCTGTATTGTAGGTGGTTGGAAGATCACCATTCCCTGGCATCGCATCTCTTTGGACGACCACCAACGCCTGACATTGTAGCTCGCTACAGGATTACAAATTCCTGGCATTGTAGGTTATTGAAGGATCGCCAATGTCTGCAACAGTAGCTCATAGGAGGACTACCAATGTCTGCAGCTGTAGCTCGTTTGAGGACAGCAAATCCCTGGAAATGTTGCTCGCTGGAAGTCCTCATTCCGCGGCATTGTATCTCTGGTGAACCACCAGTGTCTGGCTTTGTAGCTCGTCATAGGATTACGAATGCCTGGCAGTGTAGCACCAAAGTCTTCCACAGTAGCTCATTGGAGGACCACAATGTCTTCCACAGTAGCTCATTGGAGGACCACAATGTCTTCCACAGTAGCTCATTGGAGGACCACAATGTCTGGCACAGTAGCTCATTAGAGGACCACAATGTATGCCACAGTAGCTCATTGGAGGACCACAATGGCTGCCACAGTAGCTCATTGGAGGACCACAATGGCTGCCACAGTAGCTCATTGGAGGACCACAATGGCTGCAACTGTAGCTCGTTGGTGAATCACAATTCCTGATATAACCTGTTAAAAGACCATTATTCTCTGACACTGTATCTCTTGAGAGGACCACCAATTTATGGCACTGTAGTTCGATGGATAACCTTGCTATGCAAGTTCTTGTGAATTCATGAAAGTTGTATCAGCCGGCCCCCATCATTCACCTTTATCAGAAAGAACATTCTTTACAGAAATAGAACACCGAGAACACAAGAACACTTAGGGATCCGGACATGAGACAGCTATGACTCACTCTGTGAAATTTATGACCGCGTGCACGTGCAGGTGAGCTCGTATTTGTCATGCATGCTGTTTTGTTTTCCCATTTCCTTTCTTTGATTTGGTAGCTATTCTGATAGGAAAGACAGCTGGCGCTGCTGCCATACTCTCGTGAACAACAAAAAACGCAGCAGGAAAAGCCAAAACAAAGAATGGTTTATTGAAACAGCCAATGGCATGGCACCGTACATAAAGAGGATCTATCACCCGCTCTGATTGGACATAACAGCTTGAACGAATGATGGCAAACAATCCATTGTAACTCCGCTGCTAGTTCCGGGATCGCATGGCCTGCCTGTTAATGTTTGTAGTCTGTGAATTAAGCTCTCTATCACTGGCATGGCGCCGACATTTGTTTCTGAACATAAATCCCGGATCAGTTTCTATTGGCTGTGTCAATTATTCCAGTTTGGCCAGTGGCATTAGGTGTCTGTAATCACAGGAAGTTACCAACGCGTGTATCAGAGTTCAGTCAAGCGGAACAGATATGAGAGGTTATAGGTCATGCGTGCATGTATGACGTAGAGAAAGTTGTTGGTGTAGCATGGAGGAACGTTCACCAGGAGCTGAAAAGAGAAGGAAAGGGAATTGAGTATCTAAGATAAGAAGAAGAAGAATAGGAGGAGGAAAAGAAGAAGAGGATGAAAAAAGAAGAGGAAGAAGAAGGGAGAGGAGGAAGAGGAGAGAAAAGAAGAGGAAGAAGAAGAAGAAGAAGTAGGGAGAAGAGGAAGAGAAGGAGAGAAAAAGAAGAGAAAGAAGAAGAAGGGACAGGAGGAAGAGGAGAGAAAAGAAGAAGAAGAAGAAGGGAGGTGAGGATGAGAACAAGAAGAGGAAGAAGAAGTAGAAGAAGAAGGGAGAGGAGGAAGAGGAGAGAAAAGAAGAAGAAGGGAGAGGAGGAAGAGGAGAGAAAAGAAGAAGAAGATGAAGGGAGAGGAGGATGAGAACAAGGAGAGGAAGAAGAAAAAGGGAGAGGAGGAAGAGGAGAGAAAAGAAGAAGAAGGGAGAGGAGGATGAGAACAAGAAGAGGAAGAAGAAGAAGGGAGAGGAGGAAGAGGAGAGAAGAAGAAGAAGGGAGAGGAGGAAGAGGAGAGAAAAGAAGAAGAAGATGAAAGGAGAGGAGGATGAGAACAAGGAGAGGAAGAAGAAGAAGGGAGAGGAGGAAGAGGAGAGAAAAGAAGAAGAAGGGAGAGGAGGATGAGAAGAGGAAGAAGAAGAAGGGAGAGGAGGAAGAGGAGAGAAAAGAAGAAGAAGGGAGAGGAGGATGAGAACAAGAAGAGGAAGAAGAAGAAGGGAGAGGAGGATGAGAACAAGAAGAGGAAGAAGAAGAAGAAGAAGGGAGAGGAGGAAAGGAACACGAAGAGGAAAAAGAAGAATAGAGAGGAGGAAGACCAGGAAAAAGAGAAGAAGAGAGAAGAACAAGAACACGAAGTAGTAGTAGTAATAGTAGTAGTAGTAGTAGTAGTAGTAGCAGTAGTAGAAAAAGAAGAAGAAAGAAAGAAAGAAAGGAGAAGAAGAAAGAAAGAAAGAAAGAACAATGTAATCACTAGCATAATGAATGTAAGCCTGGGTGTGGCATGCCCCAGACCACAATGCTCTCTACATGCAGCCTACAGTCCTGAGGCGTCAAACCACAGCCTATCATCATACAACATCTAGGCTCTTTTATCAGGCCGGGTCAGCCTATTTCGGCCAAAGTTCTGTTCTGTTTTTGTGTTTTTCCTTATCCAGCGGTTGAATAAACAGAGGAAAGAAAAACCCAGAATTTGCTGAACTTGACATCAGTTACTGTAACCTAAACCCACCTTCAGAAATTGCCCGTGCTCCCTTGTTTAAGAGCTCAACTGATCCACGATGTTAATAAACTTATCAGTAACCGAGTCCCAAAGTTCACAGCTTTTATAATAGATGTGTTTAAATGTAAATATTGTAGTTTTTGGTGCCTGCGGTGTTTCATAGATTTTGGCCACAATTTCATAGTCACATGACTGTGATGCTAGTTGGCTGAGTCCGTTAGCACGCTATTCTCATGTGGCTAGACGGGTGCTCGGCCTACCGGAGTCCGTGTTCGAATCCCAGGTAGTTCTCTTGTGATTTTACTTTCTCTCACGTCTCACTAAAGTGCTTTGTCTAAGATTTTTTTTCCAGGTCTAATCCTACAAAACTGTGTTCTCTTACTTGACTGTGATGTGTACTGCAGTTACACATTTCGTAGTCAATATTTCGGCAGGATTCCTTTATCAGGGACAGAAGAAGTGTCAAAACAATAGAAAGTTACGGAGCTGCTCCTAATATGACTCTCCCCCCCCCTCTCTCTCTCTCTCGATCCAGTGCCAGGTCAGGCAGGCGTTAGTGATCATGCTTTTCGACAATTCTCTATTCCGGGTGGTAACTATGACCTGGACTGATGTTCTTTCTCCACGTCACTTCATCAGTCCATCTATCATCTTCTCTCTTTGTCTGCCTTAGTCTCTTTTGTCCTCTATCATCCCTGTTGTTATCAAATATTCCACCCCACCTGATCTCATGATGTCTCCTGTGAATTTGGATTATCTCTTCCTGAATTTTGTTATTGCTTCTCTCTCTCTCTCTCTCTCTCTCTCCTCTCTCTCTCTCTCTCTCTAAATGAAAGATGGAGTGATGAAGGGCAGAATGTAAGACGGGGCTGCGTGCCCAATTCTTTACCCTTGAAAAATAAAGATTATTCATTCATTCATTCATTCATTCTCTCTTCTGCCTCTTTCAGGACCTCTTCGTTTGATCTCTTCGCTGTCCAAGATATCTTTAGCACTCTGATAAGGAACCACAGTTTCGTGGCCTCTGGGCGGAGCTATGCTTCCCTGATGACGGTCCATGCTTCGCATCCATAAATCAGGATTGGCTGAACAGAACATGGGAGCGCTCTTTTCCTCATTTTTCAGTGTTAGTGATATTGTATAAAATATTTGAAAATATGGGGCGTGTCTTGTCTTGTCTTGTCTTCTATCTCTCTGGGACTGCGAGCTGGTGTTCTTTGCAGCCGATGCGCCGAAGATGTTGAGGCATCGCATCGGAGTGGGAGCGGGTTATGGCAGCTACTTTTTCAGTCCCTGAAGTACAGCTAAAAAGTAGGGGGCGTGTAATCCTTCTTTAGCAGACTCCGCCAACAAAGAGACTACGCGATCCCTGCCCCGGTTAGCCAGTAGGCCTGTTATTAGGGGTACCAACGGAGAGGTGGGACAGGGTCTTGGTCAGCTATGGTTCGCTAACCTTGACGCTAGCTACATGTTTCGCTAACCTTGACGCTAGCTACATGGTTCGCTAACCTTGACGCTAGCTACATGGTTCGCTAACCTTGACGCTAGCTACATGGTTCGCTAACCTTGACGCTAGCTACATGGTTCGCTAACCTTGACGCTAGCTACATGGTTCGCTAACCTTGACGCTAGCTACATGTTTCGCTAACCTTGACGCTAGCTACATGGTTCTCTAACCTAGACGCTAGCTACATGGTTCGCTAACCTTGACGCTAGCTACATGGTTCGCTAACCTAGACGCTAGCTATATGGTTCGCTAACCCTGGCGCTAGCTTATCATCTATGGGTCGTTTATTGTCGAATCGGAGAGAAAAAAAATCCTTCTGTTTCTCGGCGCTTTCCTTTCTCTTTCATTAAAAAAATAAAAAAGTAAAACGAAAACATAGACGTATGCATGCAGCTCTACTCTCCTAGTAACGGTTTCATTGTAGGTATCATCATACTTATCGTTCATCGTCGCCATAGGAGTCTGTTTTCGATGGCGTAATAACCAGACAAGTGTTCAGATAATCCAGAGAAGGTACGTGCTACCTGTCAAGATGGCGGGTTTGGTCCGTTTTCGTAAGGGGAGAAAGTAATGATAAATGCGATAAAGTGGTAATATGGGTCATCAGGGCCAGAACTATGATCTTCCTCCTCGTGATGCAGCTAGTGGTAAGCTGATGTGTTCCTGCAGTCGGGTTAAAAGAGTTCAGGGCTCACTGGTAATAGAGTCCGTGTAGACCTTGTTTGTTTGATTCATTTGAGATTATTAAGCAGTCGGCAGTAATCCACAACCCCTCTTATTTATGATGCCTGTTCTACGACATAACCATGCGTAGGAATAAAAAAAAATAATAGATGTGGCAAGATACCGCAGCCACTAAGATATCACTACGATACCAGAATCGATACTGGGCAACTGCATAGCGACTTCGCGAACGCCAAGTATTTTACAGGTACAGCTGATTTGTTGTACAGGAGATTGATGTTTGTATGTTCTTATATGGGTGATTAAACTATATTAAGTCTGGCCAGTGATCTGTTTTCCTCTCTGTCCTATTCTCATTCATTCAGTCCTACACGTCAAAATATGATAATAAAGAATGAAAACACAAATAACTATTCTTCATCAAAATATCATCGATTTATATTATTAACAAACACAGCTAGCATCTTATCCATTTCTTTCAACATTTTTTGATTCCGTCATAAAAATACAAACAACGGAATAACTGAAATCAAATTAACACTTTTACGTGTTACCGGGCTTGTATGATTACAACACACGAGTCCCATATATAATCTCCAACTATCATCTTTAATGACTGAGTGTCTGATTGTAACTAAAAGGAGCTATTGGAAAGAAATATTTATGACAATAAATGAGCATACGTTAAATTCAGTGACACATATATTTATGTGCACATAATAAACCATCATTATGTATTAATAAAATATCAGTATCTTACACAGAACACATATATTATAAGAGAACTATGGTTATTCGTGTACCATTTATTTATCACAATCTTACATGAGTGGTTCGGGATGGATCGAAGCAATCGGCAGCTCAGTTTGTACTCGTCCACTTCATAAAACATAAACCATAACTAACCCAACATACATATATCCATCAACGAATAACATACTCATTCGTGCTTAAACGAGAACATGATCTCCTCCGATCTGATGACACCTTCCTACGTGCTCAACGTACAAAATCCCGACCGATTAAAATTCTCTCGCATCTCTTTATATACTGTATCAGCCGGTACCGGTTTTACTCAGAGCTGCGCACCCCTGAGCTGGCCAGTCCCTGACATTATTTATTTATTTTTGTACGCTTCTGGTGTTGAAAACAAACTTAGGTTTAATAGTTTGCCATACATCCTATCTCTTCTATACATGCCATCAGCCACAGATAACAGATTTTGTGTTATATAAAGGTCAAAACTGTGTCAAGGAAAAAAAATCGCTTCAAGAACAAAGATCAGACAGCAGAGAACAAAGGTCAAACAGCAGACTGCGGGGTTATGACATCTTGATATCAGTAAACTGTTGGTATTTAAACGTTTTTTTTTTCGAACACGCCAAGCATATTTTGTTGTTGTTGTGCTAATTACTTGATTCTTCTTCTTCTTCTTCTTCTTCTTCTGCTCCTCTTTCTTTTCTACTGCCTCCTCTTGCTCATCTTCCTCCTTATCCTCCTCTTTTTCTTCTACTGCCTCCTCCTGTTCATCCTCCTCCTTATCCTTCTTTTCTTCTTCTTCTAAATACATACCAAAAATATTTTTCTTAGAGTGTTCTACTTCTTTCTCCCTATCTTCTTTTCCCCCTCTCTCTGCACACATCCACACATACACATACACGCAAATATGCATATACTGTGGCTGTATTCCTTCATCTCATCCCATCTCATTGTATCTTTATCTGTCTCTTTATATTTATATACCTGTGTATGTCTCTCTATCTCCTTCATTCATCCATTACTGCCGCTTCCTATCATATTCTCTTCACCTCTTTTTTGTACGTTTTAGTTTCTCTCTCTCTCCTTTTCTCTCATTCTTCCTCTCTCTCTCCCTCACTCTTCCATTATTGCTGCTTTCTATCAGTCTCTCTCCATTTCTTTTTTACATCTTAGTTTCTCTCTTTCTCTCCTTTTCTCTTCCTCTTCCTCTCTCTCCCTCACTCTTCCATTATTGCTGCTTTCTATCAGTCTCTCTCCATCTTTTTTACGTATTAGTTTCTCTCTCTCTCTCTCTCTCTCTCTCTCTCTGAACGGCAGAATGTTAGACGGTCCTGCGTGCCCAATTCTTAACCCTTTGAAAATAAAGTATGTTCGTTCTCTCCCTCTCTCTCCCTCTCTCTTTTGTCCTCTCTCTCCCCTCCCTCCCTCTCCTTCTTCCTCCCTCTCTCTCCCCTTCCCTTCCTCTGTCCCTCTCTCTTTCTGCTAGCCAGCGTCCTCAAACTAGCATGGATGGAGTGTTATCATATGGGTTTCGTCATTTATCTTATTTACCAGTATCAGGCAATGTTTTCCGTTTTCTGCTCAAACTGTCTGTCAGAGGTAGTCCATGCTCTAAGAGGTAGTCCATGCCCTCAGAGGTAGTGCATGCCCTAAGAGGTAGTCCATGCCCTCAGAGGTAGTGCATGCCCTAAGAGGTAGTGCATGGCCTAAGAGGTAGTCCATGCTCTGAGAGGTAGTGCATGCCCTCAGAGGTATTGCATGCTCTAAGAGGTGGTGCTAAGGAACAATTTTTTATAAATAGGAAACTACGAGGTTTTGGTACGGTAAAGTAAGAGAACAAATATTGTAGGATTAAACCTCGAAAAAATCGTAGACAAAGCACTTTAATGAGACGTGAGAGAAAGAAAAATCACAAGAGAATTACCTGGGATTCGAACACGGACTCCGGTAGGACGAGCAGCCGTCTAGCCACGAGAGAACAGCGTACTATCGACTTAGCCAACTAGTATGTTTGTTGAGCAGTTACTAAAGACTATGTCAGCAAAACACCTTTTTTGGGGTGCTAGTTGGCTAAGTCGATAGTACGCTGTTCTCTCGTGGCTAGACGGCTGCTCGTCCTACCGGAGTCCATGTTCGAATCCCAGGTAATTCTCTTGTGATTTTTCTTTCTCTCACGTCTCATTAAAGTGCTTTGTCTACGATTTTTTCGAGGTTTAATCCTACAAAACTGTATTCTCTTACTAAGAGGTAGTGCATGCTCTAAGAGGTAATGCATGCTCTATGAGGTAGTGCATGCCCTAAGAGGTAGTGCATGCTCTAAGAGGTAATGCACGGCCAGGTACTCTCCATCAGCATCAGACACATGTCTCGGTTTTCTCCACAGCAGTCATTTAACTTGTACACCCCTCCCCATCGAGGCCTCCCCCACCCCTTCGTCCTCTCTTAATCAGTCAGTCAGTCAGTCAGTCAGTCAGTCATATGCATGTCCCTTGCGCAACTTTACCTTCCTAACAGCTCTCCTGTAGGCCTGTCAGTTCTAAGCAAGATTCCCTGCTGCTGATGCGTCCATTCGCAGATCATCTCAATATCAGATGCAAATCTCAATTTTCTCCACAATTGCCAATTATAGATCGGCTGTAGATCAGCTATAGATCAGCTATAGATCAGCTATAGATCAGTTATAGATCAGCTATAGATCAGCTATAGATTAGCTATAGATCAGCTATAGATCAGTTCTAGATCAGTTATAGATCAGGTGTAGATCAGTTATAGATCAGTTATAGATCAGTTATAGATCAGTTACAGGCCTCTTTGCTGGGGCCCTGCCTCGCTGCTCTCTGTTACCACCAGAAATGGATCTCAAATCATCCTAATACAGATCATTTTCCTACACGTTCTAGCATGCTGCCCATCAAACAGCAGATACAGGACTCCTGTTTTTTTCTGTCTCAGTCAGTTGTAGGTCATTACCTCTGTCAGTTGTAGATCTTATCTCTGTCAGTTGTAGATCGTTTTCTCTGTCAGTTGTAGATCATTATTTCTGTCAGTCGTAGATCATTATCTCTGTCAGTCGTAGATCATTATCTCTGTCAGTTATAGATCAATATCCCTGTCAGTTGTAGATAGTTACCAAACATTCGATTTCTATTATTATTGCGTGTTTCTCTTGCTCATTGTTTTCATGCTGCAAGAACTTCCCCACGCCAGAGACGTATCTTTGTCTCAGTAGATACTAGGAAGAGAGTCTTGACATGCTACATCGAGCCAGCACTGCTGTATGGAAGCGAATCATGGTCACTAACAATAACAATAACAAGAGTATTAGGGGCAGTTGAAATGTATTTTCTACGAAGAATATTCATAATGTCACGGGCAGCTAAAATAACAAATGAGAAAGACAGTGAGAAACCAGCCTTAATAAACGCTCTACGAGAGAGACAGTCAGGGTTTGTTGGTCATGTAAAGAGAAGAGGAGGGATAGGAAATATCGTGACGACAGGGAAATTTGGAGGCAGGAAAAGGAGAGGTAGACCAAGAGAAAATATCTTAAATGGCTTGACAAAATGGCGTGGGAGAGGCACACACAAAACAGAACTGATGAATAACATGACAGATCGGAAACTGTGCCGAGACATAGTCGTCAATGCATCCAGGCATGGCACATGATGATGATGATGATGATGATGATGATGAGAGGCGTATCTATGATGAGCCGAGTTCAGATCGTGCCCTGGGAGCTGTCTCTAGATAGAAGGGAGCAATCGAACAGCGAGGATTCCCCCCTTTGATCTGGCGGACAGATAGCGGGAGAGAGGGTTCGAATGTTCCAAATGAATACCTAACGAAATATTTAACGCTATGCTACCCACAGAAAAAGTGATCAATATATTAATATAAGTGATATTTTGCACGTATTTGTATACGTTATGTATAGGCAATACAGGAAATACTGTACGCCAAAATAAATATACTAATTGATTTACGTCCCTTATATTAGCACCGGTGTCCGGAAAATGAATGCAGGAAACTCTCTGCTATAGACAGCGGAGCAACAATACAACTCCTTCAGATCGTCAGAGGAAGCTCTTTGCATAATCCTGTGTCCAGGTTTTCCCATGGGCTGTTGGCACTTGCTGGTGGGAAGTTAATTTTGTCTCTGGTCTCACCGGAGGGCTGCATTGCCTCCCTGCTGCCTGGCTCACCCTTTCTCTATGCTGTGGTTTATATCCTGACAGAGATCTTCTAATGTCTTATCTGAGGCTGGCATCACAGTGCACTGTGGCTCCTATGATGATATAATAACATTTCGATTATCCAGACTTTACCCGGATAATCAGAAGTCTTGGAAATGTTTGCCCAAAAGATCAGCAGAGGGTGGTTAAAAGGGAAAGTTCCACTTTATTTAAATTAGAATGCTTGTCACTTGTTTTTTTTTCTTTTTATTTTTTTCAAATGGAGCCATTTTTGTGTGTCATTTTTTCCGTGGTCACTACCAACTTAAGGATGAAGGTGCCAGTTGTGATGTATCGGTCAACAGCCTCAAGTGACTGCTTGCGTTAGGATTAGGAACCATAACTGACCAAGACCTTGTCTCACCTCTCCATTAATACCCCTAGTTACAGGCCAGGCCTGGATAACAGGATCTTAAAGGTGGTGGAGTCTGCAAAAGGAGCACTGACCTGGATAACAAACAGGATCTCTACGATCTTAAAGGTGGTGGAGTCTGCAAAAGAAGCATTGACCTGGATAACAAACAGGATCTCTACGATCTTAAAGGTGGTGGAGTCTGCAAAAGGAGCATTGACCTGGATAACAAACAGGATCTCTACGATCTTAAAGGTGGTGGAGTCTGCAAAAGGAGCATTGACCTGGATAACAAACAGGATCTCTACGATCTTAAAGGTGGTGGAGTCTGCAAAAGAAGCATTGACCTGGATAACAAACAGGATCTCTACGATCTTAAAGGAGGTGGGGTCTGCAAAAGGAGCATTGACCTGGATAACAAACAAGATCTCTACGATCTTAACGGAGGTGGGGTCTGCAAAAGGAGCATTGACCTGGATAACAAACAGGATCTCTACGATCTTAAAGGAGGTGGGGTCTGCAAAAGGAGCATTGACCTGGATAACGGGATCTCTATTATCTTAAAGGAGGTGGGGTCTGCAAAAAGAACATTGACCTGGATAACGGGATCTCTATTATCTTAAAGGAGGTGGAGCCTGCTAAAGGAGCATTGACCTGGATAACGGGATCTCTACTATCTTAAAGGAGGTGGAGTCTACTAAAGGAGCATTGTTGCATCTCTCTGCTCTTTAAGCTCCACTCCAGGTACGACACGATGTTGTGCCTCAACATCTTCATCAGCACTGGCAGCGAAGAAAATCCTGCTCACACACAGACAGACGATGAGGAGAAACAGTCAGAGAATCCCAAAAACAACCTAAAGAAGAACACAACAAGACGAAGAAAAAGAGGTCGGCCGCGTGAAACTCTAAAGAGGACATTGTTAAGGGAGGCCAAATTCGTAGCCATAAAATACCTCGATGAGGTTGAAAAGCTCGCCGAACACAGGAAAACTTGTCGAACTGCCATGCGAGCCCTGTGTGACGTTTAACGGCATGGGAAGGATGTAAGATGTAAGATAGAGAGAATGAATGGATGAATGAATGAATGAATAATCTTTATTTTTCAAGGGTAAAGAATTGGGCACGCAGGCCCGTCTTACATTCTGCCCTTCATCACTCCATCTTTCATTCTTCCCACACACTTGATTTAGTACAAATATACAAATTAAATTAGGAAAAAACATATCAAAAGAGTGTAAGATTTAACTACTACATTCAAAGTAAAAGAAAAGAAGTAATTAACCTAATAAAATAGCACTCACGCACACATACATACGCAGATATATCTCTCTCTCTCTCTGAACCTTAAGTGCCCAGGGCACATGGGGCTTCCGCAAGGGTTTTCCACAAATGCCTGTCCTTCGCCTTTTTTTTCTGCTCTTGCCGCAGACATATACATAAATAAAAATACATTGTAAATACAGATCTTCTAACATATGTTTTTTTAAACAGACATTAAAATAATTTCCAACAATATCTAACAAGTTGCTTTTCTAACTATGTCATTCTAGTACTTGATGGTTGGCGAGTCACGTGTTGAGAGAGTGCTGATTATTTTATGGAGGCATATAATTACAAGCAAGTAAATAATGAAACAGGTTTGAGTTAAAGGATGAAGTATTACCAATGGATTTTAAATGGTAGGGGAGGGTGTTCCAGAGCTGTACTGCAGAGTATGCAAGGCTTTTCTTGTACAGATCAATCCTGGGTTTAGGAAGAAGACATTTTTTTAAACGCTGGCTATGTTTAGTATTATACGTAAACAGTGACCACAAGTAAGGCGGAGCATTGTGCGACAGAATTCTCTGAACAAACTTAACTTTGTTAAAAATGATTCTATTTTTGAGGGGTAGAATTTTGAGAGAGAGAGAGAGAGAATGCGAACCCTATCAATTACGTTTACACCTCTGAAATACTTCCTAAACTTCTTTCACAATCCACCACCCACACCTACTAAAAAAAACTAGACAAATGTACATAAGAAAGGCCACCTACACAGATATCGACTGCCGTCTTGGACCTATAGAAGAGCAACTTCAAACCTGCCGCTAGCAACTACAGCAGTTTAATAACGGACGACAGCGTTGGATGATAAATCGATGGAAAAAGCCCGCATACAGACATAATGGGAGGAAAAATAAACCTGAGTCAGCTGTATGCTTTCTTCAAAGACCAGCTGCGTCAGTTGTTTTGTGTTATGTGTGTGATGGCTGGTGTAATGGTTTTGATAGAGTTAATTTATAGAAGGGAATGGTTCTGTGTTTTCAGTTAGTGACGGTTTATGACAAGAGAGAGAGAGAGAGGAGAGAGAGGGAGAGAGAGAGAGATAGGCAGAGATAAAGAGTGACGGAGAGAGAGAGACAGTCAGACGGAGAGAGAGAGTCTGCTAGATTGATTGATTGATCTTTATTTAAAAAATGTTAAGAATTGGGCACGCAGGCCCGTCTAACATTCTGCCCTTTATCATACAACTTTCACTCTATTCCTGACATTCTACAAATATGCTGTTCATGTAACAAACATAATTAACATTGAAGCTGGGAGACATAAAATAAAATATAACATTTACGTTTCGCTCTTAAACATTCACTCAGTACATAATGACTATCTACTAAACAAAAATTTCGGGACTATTCAGAATAAATAAGTAACTGTATTCTGTGTCTGTAAGAGCAGTCTAAGATAACTTTTAAGTTTTATGATTCATGGAGGCATTTAGTCGACATCAAATAGATATTGGGAAAGTTTGTAGTTGTAGGAAGGAGTATAATTTATATTTTTTATATAGATAGATAGATAGATAGATAGATAGATAGATAGATAGATAGATAGATAGATAGATAGATAGATATAGATAGAATGACATTGAAACATAGGAACAAAAATAAGAGCACAGAGGAGAGACATTATTAGTTGGAGGTGCAGGGAGCGGCCATGAAGCAATCTTAATTAAACATTGAAAAAAAAACACTTTGATATTTCTTTCAAACTATACAAGAAAAGTGGATTTTTATGTGAGCTAAATAAATACAGAAAGGTCTGTGATGCTTGGGGAAGTAAGGGAGTGGGGTTTGGAGTGAAATAAAGGGGGAGTAAGGGAGTGGGGTTTGGAGTGAAATAAAGGGGGAGTAAGGGAGTGGGGTTTGGAGTGAAATAAAGAGGGAGTAAGGGAGTGGGGTTTGGAGTGAAATAAAGGGGGAGTGGGGTTTGGAGTGAAATAAAGGGGGAGTGGGGTTTGGAGTGAAATAAAGGGGGAGTAGGGGAGTGGGGTTTGGAGTGAAATAAAGGGGAAGTAAGGGAGTGGGGTTTGGAGTGAAATAAAGGGGGAGTATTGTACGTATAGTCCACAAAGTGAAACAGGCAGCTCCAAGAAAACAAAAGTACTAGAGGCCCTCAAAAACGACACTTCCTGGATCGTGGTTAATGAGAATATAAAAGCCAGTTTTCCTACACTCTACATGAAACTAGCTCTGTACCACCATCTAAAGGACTTTATGTTCAAAGGGTTAAGAGTTGGCCACGCAGGCCCGTCTACTATTCCGCCCTTCATCATACAGCTTTCACTCGGTCACAGTCATTCAGCATTTGTTAGTGAGCATAATAATCATGAAGAAACAATTAAATGATTACATAAATAAATAATAAACGTATCTCTTGTCCAAACACTCCACACTCTGATTTATGTAACTACATGAAATAAGCTTACATTCATTCTAAACTAACAAATTTATAGAAAAGGAGTATAAAAAAATAAAACAATCAAGTCATACCTTAAACTAATTTAGACTTCTGCAGTGTATATATATATATACTCGATATACACAAGTACATATATATATTCACACACAAATGCAAGTACATACCACATATATACAAATATATGCGCACATATACATATATACACACATGTGTATGTATACGCATAAACACAAATACATTTTAGGAAGGCAAATAGATATTGACAAAGTTTGAAGTTATAAGAACGAATATTACTTATAAGTTTTACATGAGTTGGTAGGGCATTACAAAGGTGGGCAGCTGAGTAAGAGAAGATTTTTTTTAAACATGTCAAGCCTTGGTTTTGGGAGAATACAATTGCTTAAGCGCTGGCTGTGTTTTGGGTTGGATTTGAAAAACGACCACAGATAGGGTGGAGTATTGTGCTATAGAATTTTATGAATTAACTTGGCCTTGTTGAAAAGAAATCTATTCTTGAGGGGTAGATTATCAGAATGTGTGTCCTTATTTGTAATATGTGCTACATGTTTGTCATCTATAATCTTTACTGCTCGTTTTTTAGTGAGTAAAGTATTGTCATATTTGATATGGAGCAACCATCCCAGACTGTGGAGCAGTAGTTCAAATGTATTTGTATCTGTGATATGCAGTATATTTTCCTAGTGTTTGTGTCAAGAAAGAGTTTAATTTTAGCAAATTGGTAAACTTTTTGTGCGATGAGTTTGGTTAGATTGTCTGCATGACGATTCCAGCTGAGGTGGTGGTCAATCATGAGACCTAGAGTTTTATGTTCACTAACATTCAATCTCATCAAGGGATGTTATACCCACCCACTGAACTTATAAGGAACAGTTGTTGATGAACAGTGTTCTCTTTAGTGTTACACGTGGTCGACCTCTTTTTCTTCGGCCTGTTGTGCTCCACTTGCTAGCTTGTTTGGGGATTCTCTGACTGTTTCTTCTCATCACATGACCGACATATGCCCATCTTCTTTTTCTGATCTCCTTGAGACAGTTTGTTGTTCAGTCATCTGTCTTATCTCTGCATTTTTCTTGAATTCGTTCCACTTTATATCGAGTATTTTTCTTAGGCATTTGCTTTCAAAAGAGTCTAATTTCTTGTATATTTCTTTAGTTGATTTCCAGCTTTCGCAATTTAGGGCCGATGAATTCTGGATTGTTGTCAACGGCATGCAGAGTTGGTGACCTTGATGTTCGGTTACAACTGTTGCGAGACTCCATAACGGCAGGGTCTTTCCCCGTCTGGGGTCACCAATTCAAAACTTTGTGTGGAACTAATATTTCGTTTCACTTTCTTGGCGGCCGACACGAAACGAAACAAAACATGTCCACAGATGTGGCTGACCATCTAGATAACAAAGAATGGAGTGAATTTACCATCTAAGCCACAAAGAGTGGAGTAGATTGGACTATATAATGGATTTTTAAAACGCCGCGTTGATTCTCTTCCTTGTCTGAATATGGAGTATAAAACCAAAATAAGAAAGTAAACAAGAGGGAAAACGGTAACAATGTGTCTTAGAAAAAGATCACCGGAGACAGCAACTATGCCAACTTGGTTTATTTTTTACAAAAATATATTCTTCTTTTCTTGGTATGTCATTCTATCTGCTTTATCTGGAATTTATGTTATATTAACTCTTTCAAGTCGCAGGAACGCGCTTACTAACGTACGTCACGTGGCGCGAATTAATCACGTACACTTACAGTAATGATCTTAGACAAGTACATAACTCTTAAATCCATCTCCTCCGACGAGGCACGTGACCAGTCGGCTGGTCGGTGATTCATTGCTTGTGTCCCAAATGGATTATTCCACTAGTTCTTTTCCCGTGCTGGTCGATGTGACGTTTTGATAGCGCTATAGATATCCCTCCTCGCTCTCCAAGGGTTAAACACTTTTCTACACAGGGTCATTTGTGCGTACTCCTTGCGAATACAGGTCTTCTTAAAATAAACATTGGCTACAGCTCTGCCCTGATGAATATGGCAGACACCGGTTTAGCGCTGTTGCTGTGGTGAAGATTGTATCACCCGAACCCCGTGACGGATGGGGAGTCAGACAACGGTGGTTTTTTTTTTTTTTTTTATTTTATTTTCCGGATAGGAATTCAGGAACTTTTCCTTCTCTTAGGTCCATAATTTTGATCTTCTCACCATGTGGCCGTGTTTGAAGTTGTACAAGGTGTGGCTGACCAAACTTGGAAACAAGATGTGGCTGACCAAACTTGGAAACAAGATGTGGCTGACCAAACTTGGAAACAAGATGTGGCTGACCAAACTAGGGAACAATATGTGGGTGACTCAAACTTGCGAACAAGATGTATCTAACAAGAATAAACGAACAAGATGTATCTAACAAGAATAAACGAACAAGATGTATCTAACAAGAATAAACGAACAAGATGTATCTAACAAGAATAAGCGAACAAGATGTATCTAACAAGAATAAACGAACAAGATGTATCTAACAAGAATAAACGAACAAGATGTATCTAACAAGAATAAGCGAACAAGATGTATCTAACAAGAATAAACGAACAAGATGTATCTAACAAGAATAAACGAACAAGATGTATCTAACAAGAATAAACGAACAAGATGTATCTAACAAGAATAAACGAACAAGATGTATCTAACAAGAATAAACGAACAAGATGTATCTAACAAGAATAAACGAACAAGATGTATCTAACAAGAATAAACGAACAAGATGTATCTAACAAGAATAAACGAACAAGATGTATCTAACAAGAATAAACGAACAAGATGTATCTAACAAGAATAAGCGAACAAGATGTGACGATGGAAGTGCAGTTAATCAATGCTGCAGAACCACATGCGGCAAACCTAATTCTGGGGAACCTAAGCTGTCCAGGAATACATCCTACTCCGTCAAGCTGCTCTAAGTTAGGAGGCGGTATGCCCAACATTTTAACTCTGGACACTGGAGATTAAAGACAAGACAAAGCTTACACTGAATGTCTGACACACTGACGCTGGGAGTACATCGCTCCATCTTCTCAGGTATCAGCCCCCGAGGATAAAGAACAAGTCTGCGACACCTGCAGGTAAAAAGTTCACCTCTGAACCAAAAACTTGACCATCTTTTTTTTTTTTCTGTTTAAAAGACAAAAACATCATCACCTGACAAGGTGTTGGAGGCAAAACCGAAAGAGACGAAAAAGAAAAGGTGTTTCATTATTGACACAGCGAGCACATTTTACTCTTGAAAGCGCGAGCGCGTACACACACACACACAAACACGTGCTGACACACTAACACTTTTCCCCCAGCCAGCGCAGGTCGGTTGGGAAGGTCACAGTGCCACAGCTTCAAAAATGCTCGCGAGGCATGAAAGGTGGGTAGAGCTGTTATATCACGGGTGCATTAACCTTTTCCTAGGCTATCAATTATATCGCCAACCACTGCGTCTTTTCAGCGTTTTTTTTTTTTTTTGGTAAGAAGCTGTTGATAACTGCAAAACATGTGCATTTGTGTATGTTTGAGCGTACGCACTTTCATATGTGTATGTAAGCTGTATATGTGAATGGACGTATTAGTTAAACATACATAATTCTTGTATAATTTAAATTATATTTCATAGTCCTGTCCATCTGGGTGAAGCTGGGGCAACCATCCCCAACCCAGCGCGTGACAAGTGGTGGATAGTGAAAGTCCTCCAGATATGGTGGATCCCTGTGAATAAGGATTTACCCAAATAACCAGGCGTGGACCAACTGGCGGTAGTCTCAGAGAGCGAGGTGGGGTAGTAGGTGGCTCTACTACTCCTATAAAGTGCCTCAGGTGCTCAGTGAAGGGAATACCAGGCGGGTCAGAGGCACCTTGAAACCTCTCGCTCCCGCGTCCTTGCGGGTAGGACAGGGAGTCCAAAGACTAGCGGAGAGTCCGTACACAAACCGACAGAAGGCAACGGGAAACCACTGTTGTAGCTCCCAAGAACAATTATGCTTATTCAGAGTCATAGAATCGATCAGGAACGACGTTAATGGATGTTCCTCTGGAACAGCCTCGTCTGGTAGGGCAGCTCACGAGCCACAGGTGAGGCAAGATCGTCATCAAGCTACTGGTGCCAGAACTAACAAGTTCAGAATAGCAACATGGAATGTTAAAACTTTATACCAGGCTGAAAAATTAGAAAATGTAAAGATGGAAATGGAAAGAATGAAGATCAACATACTAGGAATGAGTGAAGTTAGATGGACAGATGCAGGGAAGATAAACTCTGATAAATATACAATAATATATTCAGGAAGTGAGAAACATGAACGAGGAGTAGGAATAATATTTGACGAACAAACAGCAAGGACAACTGTAGGATATTTGAACATCTCGGACCAAGTCCTGCTAGCCCAACTGAAAGGACGACCAATAAACATATATATTTTACACGTGTATGTTCCAACATCTGAAAGTTCTGAAGAAGATGTACAGATATTTTGTAATGATATAGAGACATACCTGAAACACACAATGTTACACGAAGTTACCATATTCATGGGAGATTTTAATGCCAAAGTTGGTAAAGGAAGAACTTCGGACATCGTTGATGACTATGGACTGGGGGAGAGGAATGACAGAGGTAGTAAATTAATTGAATGGGCAAGAATACACAGCATGGTTGTAGGAAACACCTGGTTTAAACAATATCCTCGAAGACTGGCAACGTGGTGCAGCCCAGACAAAAAAGACTTTTAACCAGATAGACTACATATTAATCAACAAACGATTCCGGAATGCATTACTAACAAAGAAAACCATGCCAGGAGCCGACTGCAATAGTGACCATGATCCACTCTGTGGAAAAATTGGAATAAAGCTAAAGAAATCATGCAGAAAAAGTGAAAAACATCAAACCGAATACAGAACTCCTTAAAAATGACCAAGAACTGCGAGAACAATACAGAGTTATTATAACAAATAGATACAATGCAATAGCAAAGATAAATAGTATAGATGAACAATGGGCAATGTTAAGAGATTCTATCTACCAAACTGTTAAGGAGAAAATACCACCGAAAAAAGAAGCCCCTAAAAATAAATGGATGACAGACAACATCTTAGGACTGATGGACAAGAGGAGGAGGAGTAAAAATAAGCAAGAAAAATATAGCAAGATAAATAAAGAAATGAGACGCAAATGCAGAGAAGGAAAAGAAGTGTGGTTAAATGAACAGTGCAGACAGATAGATGACTCATAATAAAGACAGCAAAAACATGCACAAACGAATTAATGAACTCACAGACAGGAAGACAAAATATACCACAGGATGCCTCAAATCAAAAGAAAGTAAAATGTTAATGGGAAAAGAAGACATTGTGGACAGGTGGACAGAGTATATCGATGAGCTATATGGAGGAGAAAGACCAGAATTAACACCAGATACTGAAAACTGTGATGGACCACCAATACTTGAAGATGAAATCATAGATGCCATCAAACACATGAAGAAAGGAAAAGCGACTGGGCCTGATAATATAGCAATAGAAAAAAATAGAGGCACTAGAGGAGACAGGAATAAAAATAACCAAGTTACTGAATGACATTTACAACAGTGGTTATATGCCCAGTGACCTGCTTAAATCCATGTTTATAGCACTACTAAAGAAACCAGGTGCAAAGGAATGTGATGACCACCGGACAATCAGCCTCTCATGTCACATAACGAAGCTACTTCTGAGAATTATTATGAGAAGAACAAGGAAAAAAGATAAAAATAGAAATAGCAGATGAACGGTTTGGATTTGTTGAAGGAAAGGGAACACACAATGCCATTTATGCTTTACAAACACTAACAGAAAGAGCTTTAGAAGTACAGAAAGTTCTCTATTTTTGCTTCATTGATTACACCAAGGCATTCGACAAGGTGAAACAACATCATTTATTAAAATGCTTGAAGACATCAATATAGATGGCAAAGACCTGAGGATTGTAAAACATCTATACTGGCAGCAAGAAGCAGCAATTCGAGTTGAAAATAGAACTGGAAAATATCAACCTACAAAACAAGGGGTTCGACAAGGATGTGTACTTTCTCCAGACCTTTTTTCTCTGTACAGCGAGAATATTCTAAGAACGATCATCACAGAACCAGGCATAAAAATTGGAGGATACAATATTAACAACCTTCGGTATGCTGACGACACAGTACCGTTAGCTGAGAACCAACAAGACCTGAAAAATCTCTTAGATAAAGTCGCTAAACGAAGTGAAAAGAAAGGCCTTACTTTAGACATCAAAATGACAGAGATTATGGTTACATCTAAGAAGCAGAATCCACCAACATGCAGTATAAAATTAAACGGAACTATTCTAAAGCAGGTGCAGAAATTCAAATACCTTGGAGCAGTAATAACTTCAGATGGGAAATGCACAACAGAAATTAGGAACAGAATAGGCCAAGCAAAGACTGCATTTCAGAGAATGAGAAACATGTTATCCAACACATCCTTATCAATGAATATTAGAAAACGAGTCCTGAAATGCTATATTGAACCTATCTTGTTACATGGAAGGTCTGCGCAAAAATTATTGGAAGCAGCAGAAATGTGGTTTATTAATGTTCCGAATTCTCGGGGAATAAAAAATAACTAATGAAGAATGTATGAGAAGAGCTGGAGAGACAAAAAAATCTTGTCCAAAAAAAAAAAAGCTAAGAGAGAGAGAGAGACAATGTACTTTCATAGGACATGCAATGAGAAGAGGGGGCATTGAAAATATTATAACAACAGGAAAAATAGAAGGAAGAAGATCAAGAGAAAGACCAAGAGAAATGATACTGAACAGTCTGATGGGATGGTGTGAGAGGAGATCACCAACTGAACTGATGGCCTGCATGAAGGATCGTGTACTCTGGAGAAGCATAATAGCCAACGCCAGTCGGCACAGCACCTGATGATAAAGATGATGATGATGATGATGATGATGATGATATTCCTGTCCATATATCTTTCTGTAGTTAAGAACTAAAGTAACTCTAGGCAGATGATGTTATGATGAGGGACTTGAAACTGAGGCGTATGAGGGAGAAACATTAGGCCGAGAAGACTTAAACCTAGGCCGTTGTAGTTGCTGTTTTCTTGGTGTTCTAGTAGTTGTTTTCTTGATGTTGTAGTTGTTGTTTTCTTGCTGTTGGAGATGTTTTCTTTCTGTTGTAGATGTTGTTTTCCTGCTGTTATAGATTTTGTTGTCTTGCTGTTGTTGTTTTCTTGCCGGTACAGATGTTGTTTTCTTGCCGTTACAGATGTTGTTTTCTTGCAGTTACAGATGTTGTTTTCTTGCAGTTACATATGTTGTTTTCTTGCAGGTATAGATGCTGTTTTCTTGCAGTTACATATGTTGTTTTCTTGCAGTTATAGATGCTGTTTTCTTGCAGTTACAGATGTTTTCTTGCTGTTACAGATGTTTTCTTGCTGTTACAGATGTTTTTTTCTTGCTGTTACAGATGTTGTTTTGTTGCAGTTACAGATGGTGTTTTCTTTCAGTTACAGATGTTGTTTTCTTTCAGTTACAGATGTTGTTTTCTTTCAGTTACAGATGTTGTTTTCTTGCTGTTACAGATGTTGTTTTCTGCTGTTACAGATGTTTTCTTGCTGTTACAGATGCTTTCTTGCTGTTACAGATGTTGTTTTCTTGCCGTTACAGGTATTTTCTTGATGTTACAGATGTTTGTTACATATGTTGTTTTCTTGCCGTTACAGATGTCTTCTTGCTGTTACAGATGTTGTTTTCTTGCTGTTACAGATGTATGTTACAGATGTTGTTTTCTTGCCGTTACAGATGTTTTCTTGCTGTTACAGAAGCTGTTTTGTTGCCATTACAGATGTTGTTTTCTTGATGCTATAGCAGCTGATGTTTAAAAAATAAAAATAAAAAAATATGGCTTTACATTAGGCTCCACCACCTGTGAGAAAGGGTAGATTCATAACTGGATGTCCAGATTTCAGAATTGCAAAGAACTATTACCAGAAGCTCTCAATTAAGATCGATAGCCGATCTTTAAGACTTTGATGCATTGATCTGTTAAAATAACTTCTCTTTATTCTGTTGCGTGATCTCTCGGCCGTGTACGGAAGAAGGAGTTGACCATACTTGAGGAAAAGCGATAACATTGTTAATGGATGTGTGGATTGTGGTTGTTTCTGTTGTGAATGTTTTGTGACCTCGCAGAAGAAATGGCATCACATATGTCCACGAGTTCTTCTTGTTTGTTTGTTTGTTGTTGTCGTTGTTGCTATTATTGTTGTTGTTGTCGTCGTCGTTTTTGTTGTTGTTGTTGTTATTCTTCCGTTTCGTCAGTTACTACTATTACTTTACTACTACTACTACTACTACTACTACTACTACTACTACTGCCACTACTGCCACTACCACCACTACCATCACCACCACTACTACTACTTCTACTACTACTACTACTACTACTACTAATACTACTACTACTACTACTGCTACTACTACTGCTGTTGTTGCTGCTACCACTACTACTACTACTATTACTACTACTACTGATACTACCACCACTACCACCACCATCACCACTACTACTACTGCTGCTGCTGCTGCTACTAATACTACTGCTGCTGCTATTACTACTAATAACTACTACTACTACAGCTGCCACTACCACCATCACTACCAATATTACTACTACTACTACTGCTGCTACTACTACTACTACTACTACTACTACTACTGCCACTACCACCACTACCACCACCACCACTACCACTACTACTACTACTGCTGCTACTACTACTGCTGCTGCTGCTACTAATACTGCTGCTGCTGCTGCTACTACAACTACAACTGCCACTACAACTACCACCACCACCACTGTTACTACTACCACCACTACTACTACGACGACTACTACTACTTTCGCTTTAAAAACAGTTGGATTGCGTTATGAAACAACTTATATCTGTGCTGTGATATCTACATCCTTCGGCACGACACATCGGACGTTGATCCCGCGTATTTTTATAATCGGATTCGACTTTTGTGAACTCTGTCCCTATTCCCCTTGTCTAGACTACTGCTAGTTTCAAGAGGGCACCCCCGAGGAAGTAGAATAGGGTCTTGGTTCAGTTTATAGTTGGCCTGTGGTGACGGAAGTAGCAGCCAGCCATGGAGTGCTGACCACTGTCTGAATCAGCTCAGCTACTGCGTGCCCGATTCCCAGGAGAACGATGTTGCACATTTTTAACCAGTGGATAAGAGAAATGTTGTGTCCCTTTGGACTTGGAACAAAAACCTTTTGGCCAAGACCCTATGGAATCTGTCAAAGCCTCGTAGCGTTTTCTTGCCGTAGTCGGGGTGTGAAGTGTTACTGCCTTCACATTTCTAGGCCACTACAGTACTTGAGCTAGAGTTACCAGCACCTTGCCCTCGCTGGCTTTGTTTTCCTATGGAAACCCCAGGTACCCATTTTTTTTTTTTTTTTGGAGGCTGGGTTGACCCCGGTGGCGGTCGGTCGGAAAAAAAAATTCAGCCCGAGTACGGAATCGAACCGGGGTCCTTCTGATCGGTAAGCAAGTGCACTAAATACTACACCACCGCGGCACCCCTTATGAAATAGGAGAATTCTCCAAGGGGAGGCGCACTGTAACGCATATTTAAACATATTTTAGTAACGGGAGAGGGGGGGGGGATGCGGAGATAGATGGGTTTGTGGATATCACGACACGCTATAATTTACAGCAGGAAAGCATCCAGGCGAAGTGGTACACTAGATTACAGTGAAAACTAATAGAACAACCAGGTTCCCAGAAGATATCATGTATCCTGCTCCGTAGTGCAACACTGCTCCATGCAGGATGTGTTGATGAAGTTCTGCCAGGCGGGGAGGGATAAGTATTGTGGTGCATTCGAAGATAAGTTTTAAGATAAACGGACAGCGTACGGGATTCCTGGGCTTGGGTCTTCGCGCATTTGTTGAGGGTTAATGCCCTTGTTGCAATGCGCAATTCCCATAGGGTGAGAAACTCCAAGCAAGGGAAATAATCAACTTGTTTATCTCCCCCCGGAGCTTCGTGGAAACTTATTTGCTGCTGTTTTCCCAGGTCAGAAACACATTTTCTTCTGTTTTTTTTTTTTTCCACCAGTTCGTAGCGAAATTTTAAGAAGGTAGCTTAACATTGTTTATACGACTAGACCTAAGTCAGAAGATTTATCGTTTCTTTTAAAACGGTTGCTTAACAGAAGAATACTTCAAGGAAAAGAAAATCATTGTATATATATATATATGTACTAGAAACTGTATCATTACTTACATCTGAAATGTAAGGGTACAAAACTACACCCCAATGACCGTTAAATTTCCATCTGAACTTTAACCCTTTGTTGACCGCCGTTGCTTTTTGACGTTATTATTTTCATGTTATTTTTACAATTATGTAAAAGCTCTCAAGCATCACTGGCCGGGTTGGTAGATCTTCCAAGCCTGCATGAATCTATGTCCGGAGTGAGAAATTTAGAAGTCTAAATAAAATGAAAAGTACGACATTTCTAACCCAAGCCACATTTTAAAATTGCAGGTTAACTTCATTCCACTTTCCTTCTACCAAAGTTTCTCATCAAAATTTATTCCGTAAGAGCATGGAAATATTATTTTGCGTAGTCTGTCTTTGTCAGTAGATACGAGGAAAAGAGTCTTGAAATGCTAAATCGAGTCAGTGCTATTATATGGAAGCGAATCAAAGTCACTAACAAAAACAACAAGAGCATCAGAGGCAACTGAAATGTGGCTCATAGGAAGAATGTTAAGAATACTATGGACAGCCAAAACAACAAATGAAGAACTCCTAAGGAAAACCAATGAGAAACGAACCTTAATAAACGCACTATGGGGGAGGCAGTCAAGGTTTATTGGGCGAATAACGAGAAGAGGAGGGATAGAAAATATCGTGGCAGCAGTGAAGATTGGAGGCAGGGAAAAGAGAGGTAGACCAAGAGAGAAAATCTTAGGTGGCTTGGCAAAATGGCGTGGGAGGGACACAACAACAGAACTGATGAATAACACGAAAGATGGGGAAACTGTGGAGAGACATGGTCGCCAGCGCATCCAGGCATGGCACATGATGATGATGGTGGGAATTAATTCGGAAGTGAATGAGTTAACTGTACAATTAAGGTAAAATAGGAATCAGACAATCAAGGACACGTTTTACTGCATATTCACTCACTATAAACTGTACTTTGATATTTCTTTAATAACATAGGCTGTAAGAACGAACGTCCGTAATTCGGTCGGCCGTAAATCGAGGCATGACTGCTAAACGGATGGAAATAACTTTAATTTTAGCATCCAATAATTAGGACATAAATCGAAATGCGCCACATTCTGCCTTTTGCTCAACAAGGATCATTTACCAAAAGACGGAATTTTGCAGAAAAATGACAAAAAAAGTCTCCGGTTACTTCATGTGCAGGACAAATCACATTGTCAGTGCAGCAAAGCCCAAACTGGTTACAGCGTGGAAGTACTTCTGGACTCCTCGTCCCCTTTGGTGTAGTCCCTGAAAATGCCGCTGTCGTGAAGACGTTGTAAACCTTAGTTACCACTAATCTTGCCGGAAATCAGGGGGGAGGGGATTTAGGAGGGGCTGAAGTCGTGTTCTAGTTTTTTGGCTGGCGAATGCATCGAGGCGTGGAGCTTCGTAGGATACGTCGTCCCTGAAGCTGTGAACTGTGGTAAACATTTTTGATGTGATTCTCCGAGGCTGTTTTATCGTCTTCACATGCTCGTTCGTATTAGATTTTTTTTTTTAAATGCACTTTAAGAATGTTTGAGGTTTTGAATGGTTCAATGTTTGAATATTTGAATGCTTTAATGTTCGAATGTTTGAGTGTTTGAATGCTTGAATGTTTGAGTATTTGAATGTTTGAATGTTTGAGTATCTGAATGTTTGAGTGTTTAAGTGTTTGAATATTTGCGTGTTTGAATGTTTGAGTGTTTGAGCTTTTGAGTGTTTGAGTATTTAATGTTTGAGTGTTTGAGCTTTTGATTGTCTGAATGTTTGAGCTTGTGAGTGTTTGAGTATTTAGTGTTTGAGCTTTTGAATATTTGAGTGCTTGAATGTATGAGTGTTTGAATTTTTGAATGTATGAATGAATGAGTGTCTGAATGTTTGAGCTTTTGAGTATCTGAATGTTTGAGCTTTTGAATGATTGAATATTTCAGCTTTTATTGAGCATCTGAATGTTTGAGCTTTTGAGTGTTTGAATGTTTGAATATTTGAGTATCTGAATGTTTGAATGTTTGAGCTTTTGAGTGTTTGAATGTTTGAGAATCGGAATGTTTGAGTATCTGAATGAGTGAGTGTCTGAATGATTGTGTGTCTGAATGATTGAATGATGATGAACAGTAAGCTACATAGTACAAAATGAAGAACAAGTTAGTTCTCCGTTCTTCAGAAGATGAAGTAGGAAGATTGGTTTCGTTAGGAACTAATACATGAACTGTCTGCATAAAGAAAGAATGCCTTGTTGAATGCCGAACGCGGAAATAATGAACTAATTTGTGGGAAGCTGAGAGAGAGAAAGAGAGAAAGAGAGTGAGAGAGTGGTCGAGAGAGGTGGAGAGAGGAAACTACAGAAACCTTAATTACCCCCATTTCATGAAGCAAACCGCCGAGCCCTATGAAATCGTCTCTTTCTCCCTCATCGCTTGGAGGTACATGAGGAAGGAGATGAGGCAAAATAAGACGAGATACAGCAACACAGAACAGTTTGGCCTCCGGTCTGGGGGTTTGGCTGGGGGGGGGGGGGTGAAAGACGGCGGTATAGGTTCATAGACCTGTCTGTTCCTACGCCAGCACAAACCTGTACCTCATACAGTGACGGTAATAAATGACCGCGTACCGTGACCGGCAATAAACGGCCACATAGTGTGACGGCAGTGCATGGCCACACAGCGTGACGGGAATAAACGATCAGTTTCCGTGCCGCCAGTAGCTGGGGTTGGTGGTTGTACAAAGACAAACTGAAGCTATTCTTCCAGTAGAAAGATAGCGATGAGAAAGATGAAGAAGTTCATTTCTGACTTTAGAATAGTGTATGTGTTTGTATCCGTGATGTTTGTATTCTACCCACGGTGTTTGTGTTTTATCCCTGATTTTTATGGTGTATCCATAGTTTTTGTGCTTTATCCATGATGTTTGTATTGTATCCATAGTTTCTGTGTTTTATCCCTGATGTTTGTATTGTATCCATAGTTTCTGTGTTTTATCCCTGATGTTTGTATTGTATCCATAGTTTCTGTGTTTTATCCCTGATGTTTGTATAGTATCCATAGTTTCTGTGTTTTATCCCTGATGTTTGTATTGTATCCATAGTTTCTGTGTTTTATCCCTGATGTTTGTATTGTATCCATAGTTTCTGTTTTATCCCTGATGTTTGTATTGTATCCATAGTTTCTGTGTTTTATCCCTGATGTTTGTATTGTATCCATAGTTTCTGTGTTTTATCCCTGATGTTTGTATAGTATCCATAGTTTCTGTGTTTTATCCCTGATGTTTGTATTGTATCCATAGTTTCTGTGTTTTATCCCTGATGTTTGTATAGTATCCATAGTTTCTGTGTTTTATCCCTGATGTTTGTATTGTATCCATAGTTTCTGTGTTTTATCCCTGATGTTTGTATTGTATGCATGTTGTTTATGTCCAGCCTCCGGTGCTTGTGTGTTACCTTCCTTGTCTGTGTTTATCCTTGTGAGTTTGTGTTTTATCCTTACTCTTTTATGTTTTACCCTGGTGTTTTATCTCATGTGATGGTGTCTTGCTTTTCGTGGATTTTTCCGTGATATTTGTGTTTTTTTTTATTACTGATGTTTTCGTTTTGTTCTCGTTGTTTATGTTTGATCCCTAGTGTTTGATTTATTCCTCTCTTTCTGTACACTCTGTCTCTGTGTCTCTCCCTCTCTCTCTCCTCTGTGTGTGTGTGTGTGTGTGTGTTTCTCTCTTGCCTAAGATTCGTAGCAAACGTCAGAACAAAAAACACAATTATACATGTTTTCCTTATCCAAACTACACTGGGGATATGAAATAGCTCCCTGGAGTGCTATAATTTTGGATATCTCGCCAACTGACTCAGCAGCAAACATCCTGTTTGTTTTAGATGTTCTCATTGGTCTGCGACGAGGTCATGTCCCAGCATGCATATTCTAGGACATAATATCCTGAAACTCCATGTTTGTTTCTTAGCGGTCTGCTTGAACTATGACCCCCGTGTGGCTTGGGGTGCATGCAAGAAGGAAAAAAAAAACAAATTCTTTCTTTTCGTGTTATTTATGAATCTTAGTTTTTTTTTTTTTAAGTTTTCGAAATACCCCTCTCTGAAAGTGATATATATTTTTCACTATCAGAACTTATCTCTCGCGTCCTGTTTTCATCTCACCCGTTTGATTTAAAGAGGAATAGATATAAATAATTGCAAGGAAAACAAGCCTATAAGTTTTAATTTAATTTTTTTTAAACTGCTACAGACGCAAAAGGGATCGCCAAAGATGTCCCCTTACCCCTTAGTCGAGATGTAAGAGTCATCCACGGTGACAGACCTATTTGGCCGCGGTATGACCTCAGAAAATGTCAATAGATTGGTTTTCCTTTACATTTTACTGGAGATTCATTACCGCAAACTTTCGTTCTGGAGATAGCACATGATGATGATGCCTTTATAGAAAAAAGGCAAACATTCAACGCTGTTAAGACAGTGACGTTCTATCAGAATCTATCCATTAAAAGCAAATATGGGCTTTATAAAATGCTATGTCTGTTCTGTACTTCTGTACGTAGCGGAGACCTGTGCTCTGAGCTGAGAGTCAGAGAGATGACTCTTAAATGAGGCAGAAATGTTGATTCACAGAAAAATTAGGTCACACATCAAGGAAAATGAAAAGAAGCAATGTACAAGTATTAGAATAACTGCAAGGGCGACGTGAAGTTCTCCAACAATGATCACAAATACTTTGGCCCATGCCAAAGACATAAAAATATAACTGAAGACCATACTAGAAGAAAAGGTGGAAGGAAAGAAGAGCGAGAGGTAGACAGAGATGTAGAGGGGAAGATAACACACGACAATGGCCAGAGTCTGGACAAGTGCGACGCCAAGGCGATGAAACTGGAGATTCGTTATCGTCGACCTTCGTTCTGAAGACGGCACATGATGATTATGGCTTTACACAAGCTAAACAGAACACAACAGACCAGAGTTTTCATGACACTCTGGACTAAACGCCCATCTACACACACGGCAGGCAGCTCAAACTCAACTCTTCACATGCTAAAACAGTCTCCAGATCCCAGAACACAACCTGACACTCTCTACAGAGATATAAGAGACCAAACCTGACACTCTCTACAGAGATATAAGAGACCAAATCTGACACTCTTTACAGAGATATAAGAGACCAAACCTGACACTCTCTACAGAGATATAAGAGACCAAACCTGGCACTCTCTACAGAGATATAAGAGACCAAACCTGACACTCTCTACAGAGATATAAGAGACCAAACCTGACACTCTCTACAGAGATATAAGAGACCAAACCTGGCACTCTCTACAGAGATATAAGAGACCAAACCTGACACTCTCTACAGAGATATAAGACCAAACCTGACACTCTCTACAGAGATATAAGAGACCAAATCTGACACTCTCTACAGAGATATAAGAGACCAAATCTGACACTCTCTACAGAGATATAAGAGACCAAATCTGACACTCTCTACAGATATCTAAGACCAAACCTGGCACTCTCTACAGATATATAAGAGACCGATACCTGGCACTCTCTACAGAGATAGGAGAGCCCAAACCTGGCACTCTCTACAGAGATAGGAGAGCCCAAACCTGGCATCATGAAAGGAACATGGATGAAAAACTAAGGGGGCACACATAAAGTTCTCCTGCTGGCGGTGAGATTCCTGGAGGCAACCCATCTCCATGTCTGGATAGCTGAGCATATGAAACTAAAAGAAGAAGAAATAAAAGGAAGATGATGATGATGATGATGATGATGATGATGATGATATTTTTGCATAAAGGATAACTAGCAAAACAACAGCTGAAAAAATTCTAATCTAACACCAGTTTCTTTTTCCTCACTTGCTGTTCAGAGACCAAACCCCATACCAGCATCATCTAGGTTCCCGTATCCCCCATGAGTTACCAATACCACGGGTATACACCCCTGCATTAGATTGTTACTATCAATAATAAATACACGTAAAAAAGATCTCAGTTGTATTATTAGCTTAGATTGTTTTTCATGGCCGAGACTTTGCCAAGTAGCATCAACTCGTGTATTGATTTCCAGCATAAATTATCCGTGAGTGGAAGCCAAGGTATTGAGTGTGTGTCTAACCCGCTAGCCGTGTCGTGGAAGCTAACGCCAAGGAACAAGCCAACTGAACGGTAGAATAATTTTGTATGGATATATTGTGCTGTCTTTAGAAATATCTTACGTCTTTACTTTCTGTTGCTTTTCTTGTCTTGTCTTTTCTCCTTCCTCGTATAGCTTTCAGTGTTGAGCGAGTGGACAGAGTTTATGATACGGCCTGATAGTTTGATTCATGTCTTGACCCTTTTTTTTTTTTTGTCGGTCATGGACCCCCATCTCTGGCCCAAGAACTTTCGTAGACCCCGGCAATAGAAATAAAGCACCAACTTCATTAATTCATTCATTTGCATGTCCCTGGCGGAACTTTGCCTCCCTAACAGCTCTCCTGTAGACTTCTTGGTTGTGATCAAGATGCCCTGATGCTGATGCATCCGTTTGCAGATCATCAACGATGTCTTGCAGCCATCTTTGGTCTTTCTCTCCCCCCCCCCCCCATTATGTACCCTTCCAAGACGGTCTTCTCTAAATTCTCATGACGTTTAATGTGTCCAAAATATTTAAGTTTTCTCTCTTTAATCTTCTTTACTAGCCAGCCTTCTTTGATATTAAGCTCTTGTAGTATAGATATATTTGTTCTTTTTTGTGTCCATGATATTTGAAGGACTCTTCTGTAGCATTTACATTCAAAGGCATTTATGTGTTTCTCAGCTGTTTTGTTAAGTATCCAGGTCTCACAGGCATATGTTGCGATGGAAAAGATGCATGCCCTTAAAAATCTTATTTTTGTAGTTTTTGTAGCACAAAATATAACCCAGATAATGCTAATATTTTGTTGTTTAATTGAGCAGGTCCGCTTGTTAGTCAGTGGACCCCCAAACAATCTTTCCATGGATCCCTAAGTAGCTGCCTGATTGGCTGAGTGGTTGGGCCCTCTCTTTGCTACTTAGGTGGTACCAGGTTCAAGTCCAAGCAGTGGCAGTTTTTTGTTTTTGTTTTTTTGTACACAGCAAAAATCCGGCGGGTCCGTCCAGCTTCAAAGGAACGGGTAGCAGAGAAATCAGGGAAGGTAAATGCGGTCATGTGTGATACTGACAACATCATCATGTGCCGAAGGTCTTGGTAATACGGGTAATATCCGCAAGACGAAAACGGGGATTTTTGTTTTTGTTTTTAATGAATTCCGAAGTTCAGTGTTTCTGTTATCAGATCCCTCCACTTCCAGGAGCTTCTCACAAACTTGGGCACAGCTGGGGGAAAGAGTACACCGCAAGAGAAGGAATGAAGAAAGTAAATAAGTTAATTAAAGAGATATCAAAGCCAAGTCCAGGGTCGCATGTGGTACCCATTACCTTTGAAGTCTGCAGAGGGCGTGCTATTATTACTTTGATCTAAAGAGAAAAGAGTTTTGCCCCTTGAAAGCAGAGGCGTCTAATTTGATCGGGAGGCACTGATTACCCTCGATTTGGCGGACTTCAATTTCCCGGATTTTGGCTTTTCTGATGAAAAAAAATTTTAAAAGAACTGGATTATACCACTATCTAGGCTGGCCAGTAAAGAGGATTAAACAGAGAAAACATAAATATTTTGGAAATATTAAGTTCATGAGAATTTAGAGAGGACCGTCTTGGAAGGGGTACATAATGGGAATAAGAAAGAGAGGAAGGCGAAAGCGAAGATGGGTGCAAGACATCGTTGACGATCTGCGAATGGACGCATCACCAGCAGGGCATCTTGCTTACAACCGAGAGGACTGTAGGAGAACTGTTCGGGAGGCAAAATCCTGCAAGGGAAGTTCAAATGACTGAATGAATGACTGACTGAATAACCATCTTTATGACATTTGGAGCTGTGAAGAGTTGTGTGTGTGTGTGTGTTCGTGAGTGTGTTTCGCTTCGCACATACTCAAACCCTGAGCATAAATCTGGCCCGAGGGAGAGGAACTGAAACAAAAGCTACAGGGCCCCCGCTCAAGCTTGGAGAAGACGGCAGACTTCATCAGGGCCACAGGGCTGCAGATAATAGCATGACCAACCAACACTCGAAGAAGAAGAAGAGAAGAAGAAGAAGAAGCAGAAGAAGAAGCAGAAGCAGAAGAAGAAGAAGAGAAGAAGAAGAAGAAGAAGAAGAAGAAGCTTGGCAGCTTTGTACCAAGGTTTACGTTTACACAGAGGCGCCTGGTGCAGTGCCGTCTTAACGCATGGGTCCACCTGGGCACTGCATGAGGGCCCAACCAGCCCATGGAAATCTATGAACTCCTAACATAACTTGTATATGTTACAGAGTAATAGTGAGGGCCCAGTGCAGTACTTTGCCCAGAGGCCTCCGATGCTGTTAAGACGGCCCCGTCCTGGTGTAACGAAGAGAGATGAAGCATGTGTCACGGGATTTTCGGTGGTGATAATCACTAAATTACCGTGATTGTTTAGTCAATATAAAATTAGTTAACTATTGATATTTGTTCTTTGCGGTGGAAAAACTGATTTTTAAAAAAAAAATGTAATTTCTAGAAAAGTAAAATTTTCATTTCATATCCCTTCATTTTGTAACACACCACATCTAGTACGTAAATAATGTTTGTCTGAGAGGAATGATTTATCGCGGGACTGTTAGCGGATGATTGGTGGAGTGTTTGAGGTTCGCTGGTGAACCTTGGTAATAATCACGAGTGAGGTTTTTACACTCCTGACACTTAAAAGTTTCTAGCACCAGTTTCCTTCCACCTCCCTCCCCGGGCTTCGTGTATCTTGTCCACAAGGCACGGAACATTCCAGAACGGTTCTCTTTCTCTATGATAAGTTCCGAGGGATTCTTGTACCAGGGGAGTTGTTTCTGGAATAGGGGAGTTGTTTCTGTAACAGGGGAGTTGTTTCTGTAACAGGGGAGTTGTTTCTGGAATAGGGGAGTTGTTTCTGTAACAGGGGAGTTGTTTCTGCAACAGGGGAGTTGTTTCTGTAACAGGGGAGTTGTTTCTGTAACAGGGCCGTTGGCTCTGCAGCAGGGGGGGGGGTGGTGTTTCTGTAACAGGGTAGTTGTTTCTGTAACAGGGGCGTTGTTTCTATAACAGGGCCGTTGTTTCTGCAACAGGGGAGTTGTTTCTGTAACAGGGGAGTTGTTTCTGTAACAGGGGAGTTGTTTCTGTGACAGTGGAGTTATTTCTGTAACAGGTGCGTTGTTTCTATAACAGGGCCGTTGGCTCTGCAGCGGGGGGGGGGGGGGGGAGGGGTGGTGTTTCTGTAACAGGGTCGGTGGCTCTGTAGCAGGGCCGTTGGCTATGCAACAGGGGCATTCTTTCTGTAACAAGGTCGTTGGCTATGCATCAGGGGCGTTATTTCTGTTACAAGGGCGTTGTTTCTGTAGCAGGGGTATTGATTCTGTTGTTCAGTATTCAATATTATGTTCTCGCGAACGAGATACTCCCATAGTTGCTCCACCGTCTGTGCCAGTGAATATCCTATAGAATGTTCATCGATGGTCTTTTACATCAGTCCTTGCTGATGAGCCACCCAGTGAGGACGCCATTTTATGAACTACAGTAATGCGAAACTAGTCAGCGTCGCTCTTGGCACGGACTCCGTAGCTAAGGCGCCAAGCCGAACCAGAAACACAAAGACCGTCACAAGTCACCATTGGCCGAGTGGACATACCAAAGAATCATCAACGCTGTCTGTGCGAAGTTCACAGCTCACAGTGGGCGCCATAGCACTAAGCTCAGTATTTTGCTGTTTGCGTTGTATTATCTCTGGGTTGTATTATCTCTGGGTTGTATTAACTCTGGGTTGCATTATCTCTCAGTTATATTGCCTTTAGCGAAGACAGTCTCACGGCAGCTCTAATTCAACTTTCGTGAAGTAATTCCGGCATTTGCCTGCGCTGTCGAATTCAGTTAATATATATCTCTCTCTTCATCTGCCTCCCTCTCTCTTTCTCTCTCTCTGTGTCTCTCTATGCCCATCTCTGTCTCTTTTCCCTTTTCTCTCTCTCCTTCTCTCCTCCATTCTCTCTCTCCCCTCTCTCCCACTTTTTTCTCTCTTTCACCTTCTCTCTGTCTCTCCTCTTTCTCTTTCCCTCTCTCTTGCCTTCTCTTTCATTCTTCCTCTCTCTCTCTCTGTTCGCTCTCCCTCTCTCTCTCTCTTCTCTCTCCCCTTCTCTCTCTCCCTTTTTCTCTCCTTTCACTGTCTCTGTCTCTCTTCTCTCTCCTGAAGAGAAGACACTATATTCCTACACTCTTTCCTTCTCTTTCACTCTTTCCCTTTATCTCTCCCCCCCCCCCCCCTCTCTCTCTAATCTAACCCCCTTTCAAACCTCTTAAAAAAACATCATGCTTCACTATAACATATCATACAACCCGGAAACTTCAGAACGGTAACATATGCTTCGCCCAGGAAATGTTTACTCTCAGAGTTTCCTCTGCTGTTATTTTATCTCCAGACGGTAGCGGAAGTTGCCCTTCACGAACAATTATATTTGTTAATCACAACAATACAGTAATCTGATATTTATCGACATATACATATATGTTTACGAAATCCTGTAACACGCAAAGAGCAAGATACAGGAGTCATAGAACAGAAAGCAACATGTGAGTAGAAGGATGGGGTTGGTGTGGGTTGTTCTGAAGCGAAGCCTAGCACACGCCACAATAAATTAAATTATCTAGAATGCTGCAGTGAAAAAAAAACGTAACAAAAGGAAAGGTAAATAGACTGCAAGCAATAGACAGAAAGAAGGATAAATAAATATACTGGCAAGCACACAAACGGAAGAAAAGAAAGATCAATAAACAGGATTAAACATTAAAGATAATTAGCTGCCCAGATTCGTATATACAAACAGGCAGATATTTAAACAGTCAAACAAGGAAGGGGGGGGGGGATGGCTGGTAAACAGAACACTAAATAAACAGATTTTGTCTTTTTTTTGTTTGTTTTTCAGCAATTTGAATTTATCATTTGCTATTTTGTATTCCAATTATCCACCAAATCTTCCCAAGCTTTTTGTTTTTCAACAGAGATAGGAGAAGGTCAGAACATATTCAGGATTTCGGGGGTTTTTTTTTTCGTGTTTTTCTATTATTTAGTCCTCTATTTTCTCCCATAATAAAGGCATTGTGCCGAAATATTGAATTTTTTGTTAACTTTTACTGGCAGTTCTGGCTCATTCCTTCCTTGTTTTATCTTTTTTTTTTGGGGGGGGGGGGATAAACTATACCAAGAATTTCTGTCTACCTTAGGTTCGGAGTTGGAAGAAATATGTGGGCGACCAGAGCGGTGGTGGAGCAAAATGAGAAGTCATTATCACACTTAAAAGCTGGTGAGAATAAATACAACTTTACATCGGAGCCGGTATCCAATCCTCGACAATTTTCGCTCGGTAGATACCCCGCTTATCCGGCAAAACCACGTAATACACGTGTGTAACGCTAAGGAGTAATGTAGGCACGTTACTACAGACATCAACGTTTCGATTGAGTAACACGCTAAGCAAATAAACTAATCAATCACTTCAGCGGCAAGACGGGCACTCCATCCAATGTTTATTTTATCTGGCACTCGTGATGTGACTATCAGACCTTGCGAAGCTTGACAGGGGTGTTAAGATGAAAGTGCTGCCATGTTATATTAACACACCACCCCCCTTTTCAGCGGATACAAATACTGTCTTCCCGTAATTCAAGTTAAATACAGTAACAACAGTAATAATAATCAGAACAACAACAATAACGATAACAACAGTAGCAGTAGCAACAGTAAGAACAACGGCAACAATAATAAAAGCAGCAACAACAATTTTAAAAAAAACAGTAGAAGCAATAACGCCAACAATAACAACAGCTGTAACAATAGTAACTACAATAGCAAAAAAAAGGAAAAACAACAATAAAAACAATAACAGAAACAGCAACAATAACTCCAATAGCAACAATAACAACAATAAAACAGCAGAAACAATAGCAACAACAAAATAGCGTGAAACAATAACAATTGCAGCACAATAACAACAAGAGGAACAGAAACAGAAACAATAACAGCAACATCAACAATACCAACAGCAATAGCACCAGCAGCAACAAGAGCAACAATAACAATAACAAAAAACCCAACAGCAACAATAGTAAAAACAGTAACGCTAGCAACAATAGCAATAAAAGCACACATAAAACAGCAACAAACAGCACATAATGACAGCGATAACACCATTGGCAAGAACAGCATAACAATAACAACAACACCTAGAAAAGCACAACAATTGCAAAATTATAAAAATAATAATAACAATAACAGCAACAATACCAAGAACTGCATAGCAATAACAATATTAATAGCAAAAATAGCTTAATAGTAACAACAACAACAACACTAACAAGACCAACAATAATAACAATAGCACAGCTAGAAATAACAACAACATATTACTACACAAAAACCACAGGTTTTATTTATATTTTCTTCATTCTTCCTTTTTCACCTGGAAGGTAATTTGATATACTTAGACCTCCTTTTACTTGAATATTCTGTTTTCTCTTCATATACTGAGGCCCGTGATTTAGCACCCAGTAATGTTATTCATTCTACATGAACGTATTCCCCTGCCTTATGGTTTCTAGACAAATTTGTCCCCAACATTACTATAAGGTACCAATGTTTTTTTTTTTAATGAGTCGATGGAGGAACTACAGATGTGTATCAACATCCCACTTCGTCAGCATGAGAAGCAAGTTAGCTGTGAGCTTCGCTACCCCCGCCGCTCCCCCTTCTTCCCCCCCCCCCCCCCAACACACACACACACACACACACACTGGAAAGGAAGAAACGGCAGCTTTATTTATTTGTCTTCATCAGATTTCTATTTATGATTGAAAGAGTGACGTGACAAACGGGCTCCTCATTAGTGTTAGATTATCGCAAGATTACAAACGCCACGACGTGACTTTCTTGCTTTTTCTTCCCCGTATTGAAAGTTTACATCAAACTTACCGTAACGTGACTTTCCACGAATGTACAGGTATTACGGCTTTAACGTTTGTTCTCTGGCTGTGGTGAGAGGTCTTAGAGATAACTTACTGTTTTGTTTATTTTGTTTTCCTCACTGAAATGAGATAGTCACTGTGAGACATAGTGCTGGCTAACATTTGATATTGTCAAGCCAGGTTAATGATACACAGACGGTTCGTTTGTGAAGGAAAATCTTCAGCCGGGTAGTGAGATGTTTATACAGTTCGTGTCTGAAGTGAATGTTAACATTACTACACTGTTAACGAGGCCTCAGTTAAGAATGTTGAAATGTACATGAGATAGGGTTAGAAAATTTGACGGAAGAGTGTGTGAGGTCTGAGAAAATTTGATGCAAGAGTGTGTGAGGTCTGAGAAAATTTGATGGAAGATTGTGTGAGGTCTGAGAAAAAAATTTGGTGGAAGATTGTGTGAGGTCTGAGAAAAAAATTTGGTGGAAGATTGTGTGAGGTCTGAGAAAAAAATTTGATGGAAGATTGTGTGAGGTCTGAGAAAAAAAATTTGGTGGAAGATTGTGTGAGGTCTGAGAAAAAAATTTGGTGGAAGAATGTGTGAGGTCTGAGAAAATGTGATGGAAAATTGTGTGATATATGAGAAAATTTGATGAACAATTTTATGAGGCATGACCTCCAATCATGTGTATGATAGAAACAAGACCGCAAAGGAGGAATGGGGAAAACAAGGTGGAGAATCTGAGAAATTAACAAAACACGTGGACAGAAGATTAGATAAGGACGTAGATAAGATAACAGAGCATCTATATAGAAAATAGTTACACGAAATATGTAGAGAGGATAATTGCACAGTACTTACACAGGTAAGAGATAAGACAAAGCATGCACGTAGGAGAAAATAGATAAAACACCTAGATAAAAGAGTAAGCAAAGCAGGAGAATAGACGACACCGGCAGACAGATTAGACACAGACAGGACAGTAGACAAAACATCCTGACAGATTTTTTTATACAAAACACCTGGATAGAAGAGGATGAAAAATGACCTAGAAATTGATACTTAAAACCATTCTGTCACTTCAGCGAAACTGTCAGCCGTCATAATTCTAATCACTGATGACATCATCTACATTATTTCAACTTTTTTTTTACATATATATTTACTGCTGCCGAAGCATATTTCATTCAAAGAATTCTTTGCTTGTGCCATTTTTTGTCTCGTTTCTTTCTACTGAAATAGACTCTACTAAAGGAAAAGCACTATTTCCCCAAACATCAAACAGCACAGTCTGTCGCTGAGCTCATTTCGCAGAGAAGGAGTTGTCAACAAAACGCGTTCACAAAATAGACCAAACAAAAAATGTTCCCCATAATCTTTCAACATTTTCGCCTACTTGTATTCTTTGGGACTTTCGGTTGAGGTATGGTTCCTTTAATCAGCCTTGCCATTTCGCACCCTAGAGCCTCACTTACACCTAATCTTGAAAAAATACTACACGCTACAAAACGTCCCATCCATTGTTAAAACTCCCGTCCGGTTTCGTGTATTTACCCGGGATAAATTTGTTTTTAAGCCGTTTTTTCTTCATATGCTCACAGAAAGCTTGGACTTTTCCCTTTCTTTATTCCCATTTGCACTTGTCCCATTTCCCATGTCCCCCCCCCCCCATAGCTAATATTGTTTAAATACTGGATGTGGAGCGAGACGTGTTGGGGTTGGTTGTTTGGTCTTAATTCTGAAAACGGCAGGACTAGTTGGTTGGGGGAAATAGTTAATAGCAGCGATTCTCAAACTGGTGCTGGTACAAGGATCACGTGAGAGTTCTCGTAGCTAGCGTTAAGTTTTAAAAGATCCATTGGAAACGTGGGAAAATTTTTAATTTGTTATTAAATAAAAGGGGGAGGGGAGGGGGTAAATGGAAAAGTTAGTTGAGGTTACCCAGGTCAGAGAAAAGTGAGGAAGATGGTAACAGATGAGACAGTTGGAAGAGGGTAGCAGATGAGCCAGTTGGAAGAGGGTAGCAGATGAGCCAGTTGGAAGAGGGTAGCAGATGAGCCAGTTGGAAGAAGGTAGCAGATGAGCCAGCTTGAAGAGGGGAGCAGATGGGCCAGTTTGAAGAGGGTAGCAGATGAGCCAGTTGGAAGAGGGTAGCAGATGGGCCAGTTTGAAGAGGGGAGCAGATGGGCCAGTTTGAAGAGTGTAGCAGATGGGCCAGCTTGAAGAGGGGAGCAGATGGGCTAGTTTGAAGAGGGGAGCAGATGGGCCAGTTTGAAGAGGGTAGCAGATGAGCCAGTTGGAAGAGGGGAGCAGATGGGCCAGTTTGAAGAGGGGAGCAAATGGGCCAGTTTGAAGAGTGTAGCAGATGGGCCAGTTGGAAGAGGGTAGCAGATGGGCCAGTTGGAATAGGGGAACAGATGGGCCAGTTGGAAGAGGGGAGCAGATGGGCCAATTGGAATAGGGGAGCAGATGGGCCATTTAGTATGAACGTACGATTTTTAAGGGAAGTACAATCCCCGGCAGTGGCAAAAACGTGACGTTTTGGTAAAGACTTGAAACTTTCGAGATAATTACAACGAACTAAGTCATAGTTTAAAGAGGGCCCGGCCATTAGAAACATGGAGACCCACAATACAAGAAGAACTAAAGGAAGCGGGAAAGACATGGTTTGAGGTATCCCGACTTACCCAAGACAGGATTGGCTGGAGAACATTAGGAATATGATGATGATGAATTCATGACTTCGGTCTCACAGTTGTGTAAGAACGTTTGAGGACTAGCAATTTTGAAAGTGAGCTGTGACGAGGTAAAGACTGTCAGTTTTTTTGTTGGTGCTAACTGATGACTTTACCCCATCCCACCAGGTAACTGATGACTTTACCCCATCTCACCAGGTAACTGATGACTTTACCCCATCCCACAGGGTAACTGATGACTTTACCCCATCTCACAGGGTAACTGATGACTTTACCCCATCTCACCAGGTAACTGATGACTTTACCCCATCTCACCAGGTAACTGATGACTTTACCCCATCTCACCAGGTAACTGATAACTTTACCCCATCTCACCAGGTAACTGATGACTTTACCCCATCCCACCAGGTAACTGATGACTTTACCCCATCCCACAGGGTAACTGATAACTTTACCCCATTCCGCCAGGTAACTGATGACTTTACCCCATTCCGCCAAGTAACTGATGACTTTACCCCATCCCACAGGGTAACTGATGACTTTACCCCATTCCGCCAGGTAACTGATGACTTTACCCCATTCCGCCAGGTAACTTATGACTTTACCCCCCCCCCCCCGGCAACTGATGACTCCCCTCCCCCAGCAACTGATGACTTTACCCCTCCGCCCCCCCCCGCCCCGAAAGAAAAGTACATAAAACGTTTTTTATTTTAAGGTAAAGACCTGATAAACTTTTGTGATCTGATATTCAGAATACGGAATAAACGTGAAAGTAATATTACCATTACTTTTTCTTGTGAAAAAAAGATCGGTCTAGGTCCTTCATCCTGTTCTGTTACTTGTAAGTACATCATTTACACTACATGTACATATGTACCCCCATACATATAATCGTACGTAATTAGCACTGATTACAAAAATACAACCCCCCCCCCCCCTCCTTGTCGACCCCGGGCCCAAGCCCCCCCCCCCCCCCCCCCCGTCGACCCCGGACCCAACTCCCCTCCCCTCCTTTTTTAAACTACACTTAACCATCACAACAAACCCGCCAGTCGGTTATCCGGCACTGATTTCCAGGACAGACATTTCATGTTTACCTCTGAGCTGCCACTACCGTTTGGTGGCGCTAGCTGTTGTATCCACTGGCTTTGAGTGCTTTTTTAAACACCGGCAGGACATTTCTAATTGTTTTTTTTTTCATTTTTATTATAACCCGCTGACATGTAGCCCCGGGCGTGGCCCTGATGAATACAGGCAGTGCAAACATCATAAGCTGGCCATCATAGATAAGGTAGAACTTTTGACAGCGGCGCGTGGGTGCAATGTGCATACCTCGGCAGCTACACAGACCAGGATGGTGACACCACAAAGAAAGTTAGAATTGCAAAAACAGCACTGACCTAGAGAACATATGGCATTAAAAAGTTATAATCACAAAGCCAAATTAAGATTATTCAATTCAAATGGAATATCCACCCTCATTTATGCATGTGAAAGCTGGAAAACAAAGCTGGAAAACAACTAAAGAAATATACAAGAAATTAGACTCTTTTGAAAACAAATGCCTAAGGAAAATACTCGGTATAATGTGAAACGAATTCAAGAACAACGCAGAGATAATAAAGATGAGCAAACAACAACCTGTCCCATGGGTGATCAGAAAAAGAAGATGGACATATGTCGGTCATGTGATTAGGAGAAACAGAGAATACCAAAACAAGCTATCAAGTGGAACACTACAGGATGAAGAAAAAGAGGTCGATCACGTGAAACTCTAAAGAGGACTTTGTTAAGAGAAGCCAGTTTAGTGGGCATAACATCCTTTGATGACGTTGAAAAGTTCGCCGAAAACAGGAAAACTTGGAGAACTACCATGCGAGACCTATGTGACCTTTGAGAGCAAGGAAAGGAATCTAAGATGCGCAAAGGTTGTGTGATTTATACAGTACTGGCTCATCTACATTTTATGACAAAGAAACAGACAGAAAAATTATACATACTTGTAGCCGTTTGCAGTATTTTACCTGTTTTATTAAAATTTCATTTGATTTCCATTTATTTTGTTCTTTTTCCTCCATAAACCTACATGTGCTGACTTGTATTTTAAAGGTAGAATGAAGTGGTTAGCTTTTGGTTTATTCTAAAATAACCATCAGTACTCCGGCAAATCACTTATCCGGCACCCAACAGGTCCCGATAATACCGGATCTGTGATGAGCAAGTGTAATTTCTCACAGTCAGCCGTATAAATGCAGCATACATGAATATGATTTAAATACAGAAACTAACTGCGTTTGTAAACTTTCATTTCGTTTTCATCATCATCAGGTGCCGTGCCGACTGGCGTTGACTATTATGCTTCTCCAGAGTACACTATCCTTCATGCAGGCCATCAGCTCAGTTGGTGATCTCCTCTCACACCATCCCGTCAGACTGTCCAGTATCATTTCTCTTGGTCTTCCTCTTGATCTTCTTCCTTCTATTTTTCCTGTTATAATATTTTCAATGTCCCCTCTTCGCATTGCATGTCCTATGAAAATACATTGTCTCTTTCGTTTTAGCGATCTGAATTTAGAGAAGAGCTTAGTTAGAGAATTGTAAACCGCGACTTGGGTTAAATATAAACAGGACGTTCATTTCTAATGAAAGATACCCAGTGTGTTTATTATGAACTTGTTTGTGTGGGCTCATGAATGTTGACCTGGTACTGTATGAGTTAACTTTGTCCTTTCTTCAGGAACTGCCGATGCCGTGTCGAACGTGTACGCCAGCGGATGTACGGGACAGACGCTGCACTTATCGTGTCCCGTGCACCATCGCATTGCCATAAAGCGCGTCTTCTACGGCGTCAAGAGGGGCTGGGACTGCCCCCACGATTCTACTGCAAACAGAAATAACAGGTGGGACTCTTTATCTCAGTCGTTTTCTAGTTCCTTTTCACCATGATCTTTTCCAAGAAAATCTCTTACTAACGAAGTAATCAGGCAGGGTGAGTTGTGTGAAGTGACTCTTTACTTATTACAATCCTATTAGGCAATAGGCGACTCATAGCTGATTTGCCGGCGTCAGTGGTTAGCGACTCATAGCTAATTTGCAGGCGTCAGTGGTTAGCTACTCATAGCTAATTTGCCGGCGTCAGTGGTTAGCGACCCATAGCTGACCAAGACCCTGTCCCACCTCTGCGCTGGTACCTCTAGTAACAGGCATAGCCTGGCTAAACGGGCAGGGATCGCCATAGTCCCCATGGTGGTGGAGTCTGCTAAAGAAGCAATACACATCCCCCTCCCTCCGGGACTGAAAAATTAGCTGCCGTAACCCATGCCGATACAATGCGGTTCCTCAACACCTTCACAGCATCGGCTGCAAAGAACACCAGCTCGCAGTTACAGGGAGATAACATAAGACAAGAAAATACAAGATACTCGGGTAACATACCAGGATCATCCGATTGAAGACTTTCAGATTGCGATAGAAATTCTAAGCAGAGTCTCATCGTCCTGGTAAGGTGACAGCGTCGCTTCTTCTTCTTCTTCTTCTTCTTCTAACTGTGAGCTGGTGTTCTATAGCAAACGACGCTATGAGTACGTTGAAGCACAGCTTCGTATCGACTTGAGGACGGATTTTGGCGGCTATTTTTTTTCCCAGTACCCGAGTACGGCTAAAAAGCTGGGGGTTGCAGTACTCCTTTATCAGGGTGCACCACCGTGGGAACTATGGCAATCCCTTGCCCGTTAGCCAGGCTAGGCCTGTTGCATCATTTCTAAATGACCTAAATAACGTCTGGTAGGTGGCAGCACTGAGCCAGCGAGGTTCATGATGTCAAAGTAGCAGTCTAAAGATGATCCCTTCTCTGGAGACATACCCCTTTAAGGATTTCATTTGGAGCAACCTTCTAGAAAACTATACAGTGGCTAAGGAAGCTGGCTGTTTCTTGTTTAAATTTGTTTTAAAACGATTGGCCGCTTACGGACTGAATTAGCGGTGAATTATCCAATCAACGATTCCCTATATTCTTCTTGACCAGTTTTCACTGTCTTGAGCCATATATGCAAGACGCAGTGGTCATTGATCACTGTCTCATTCAGCCACGTATCACTGACCACTGTCTCACTCAGCCACGGATCATGACCACTGTCTCACTCAGCCACGGACCACCGTCCACTGTCTCACTCAGCCACGGACCACTGACCACTGTCTCACTCAGCCACGGATCATGACCACTGTCTCACTCAGCCACGGACCACTGACCACTGTCTCACTCAGCCACGGACCACTGACCACTGTCTCACTCAGCCACGTACCACTGACCACTGTCTCACTCAGCCACGAACCACTGACCACTGTCTCACTCAGCCACATACCACTGACCACAGTCTCACTCAGCCACGTACCACTGACCACTGTCTCACTCAGCCACATACCACTGACCACAGTCTCACTCAGCCACGGACCACTGACCACTGTCTCACTCAGCCACGGACCACTGACCACTGTCTCACTCAGCCACGTACCACTGACCACTGTCTCACTCAGCCACGGACCACTGACCACTGTCTCACTCAGCCACGTACCACTGACCACTGTCTCACTCAGCCACGGACCACTGACCACTGTCTCACTCAGCCACGTACCACTGACCACAGTCTCACTCAGCCACGGACCACTGACCACAGTCTCATTGATCTCAAGTACTCTATCCTGTCTCCGTGACCTAAGTTCTAATATTTGGATTTCCAGGGTAAAGAGCCCAAACGTCGGCAGCGGCGGCGGCGACTGTTGCCGGGCAGCTCACACAGACTGCCAGATGGACGGAGACAACATGTACCCGACGCTGAACACTAAGTGCTCGGGGTATCAGATCTGCCAGCTTGAGATACAGAAGGTTCCAACCCGAGAGCCTTGTCGCCTCAAGTCATACTCTGATTACATGACCATCGTGTACGACTGCATCTCTGGTAAGTCTATTTTGATGAGAAAAAAAAAAACAAAACTGCACTGCAACGGTTCTCAAACTGGGGTCAATGAAGGGTCATACGGGGTTCTGTGGTCCATGAAGGGTCATATGGGCTTCTGTGGATCTGATCTAGATCTTCTATCCTTGCAGGCGGCCTCATAGCGCTGTCACTTGTCCCCCTCCCAAACTTTTCTCGTTTTCTTTGATTCTGATGCCCCAATCTGCCCCCTTTATCTCTCTACCCTCCCTCCTCCCTCTTGCGGCCAGCCTTTGTATTGTGCCCCCAACTGTGTCGCACGACGCTCATTTGTGCTTCTACAGTTACTCCACCAGATGGCCATTGGTTGGCCTTTCTTTAGCCTCTCGGGTGTCAATCTCATGGCTGTTTTAGATGTTATGCTGGGGGTCCTTGCAGAGCACATGATCAATCCAATTTCAGTTAAATTTAACAAAGATAATGTAATACAAGAACTGATAATTAACTCACATGAATTATCTACTTTTCATTTTTTTAGAAGTCGCTTACGGGGCTAATATTAAATTAATGATTAATTATACAAATTTGTTTATACCAAATTCATTCTTTGTCATTCATTAGAAACATTGTGCAAATAACATCATATCAAAACCAGATTATGGGACTGTAAGATACGTGTCTAAGAAAACTTAGATTGGAAGCTCAGAACTAGTTTGTATTCTAAATATTTGACGAAGGACAGGCAAGGGTTAATCATGGGCCTGGATTGAAACTTGAAGGTATTAAGTAAACTTATTTAATTAAAGGGGAGCAATTTTATAAGCCTTCAAACCATGGCAAAGAAAAAAAGAGCGTATCATCATCATCATCATGTGCCGTGCCGGAAGGCGTTGGTGATCATGCTTCTCCATAGATCTCGGCCCTTGATATGTTCTTTTCTTTTTCATCAGCTTAGTTGGTGACTTTTTATTGTCACAAAGCCTTAGACTGTCTATGATTTTTTTTTCTTGGTCTTCCCCTGCCTCTCTTGCCGTTTTTCTTTCCTGTTGTTATGACGTTTTCGAGCAGCCCTCCTCTTCTCATTACATGTCCAATGATTGATGATTGTCGTTTTCTTATGGCTTTAGTTAAGTTCCTTTCTACATGTCCTTTTATTAGACTTTCTCTGTTCGTTATCTCAGCTGTCCCTGGTGCTCTTAACATTCTTCTAAAGAATCACATCTCTGTTGTCTCTAGAGTAGGATAGATAAAATTTCAATCAATCAAGTGCCGTGCCGCGTGGCGTAGGCGATCATTTCTCTCCACAATTCTCTGTCTTTAGACTTGATTATGAGATCCGCCGGTGACTTTCTTCCTAGCCACACTGACAGCTCATCCAGTAACTTCTCTCCCTGTCTTCCTCTGTCTTTTCTTCCCTCAATTTTTCCAGTTGCCACAGTGTGTTCCAATTTTCCTCTTCTCAGAAAATGTCCTACAAATCTCGCTAGGCTGCCTCTGATCTTTGCTGTAATTTGCTTTTTAACTCCAGCCTCTCTTAAGACTTCTTCGTTGGTTTTCTTGACTGTCCATGGTACCTTCAACATCCTTCTATGAACCGCATCTCCATGGCCTCCATTTCTCGCTGTACTCTCTTATTCATAGACCTTGCTTCACATCCATAAAACAAAATTGGCTCGATGTAACATTTAAGTACTCGGAATCTTGTTTCCATTGATATGGATCTGTTGCACAAGATGTTTCTCATTTTCTGGAATGCTGACTTGGCCTGATCACGTCTTTTTTTTTTTCAATTTCGTTGTGACATTTCCCATCAGCTGTTATAATTGTTCCTAAGTACTTGAATCTATCAACTTGTTTAAGTTCTCTGCCATCGATGGTAATGCTTTGTATTACCAAAATGTAGACAAAATTCAGCGTTTTAGAACTCTCTTCAGAATGTTAGCTGATAGAAATGCGTTGCCCATTTTATTTCTCATTTGCTTGAAAGCTGTTTTTGGCTTCGCATATTCTATTCTTGATTTCAGTAGGTGCATCTCCCACCCGATGTTACTGGAGTTTCCATATATTTAAATCTACGCACTCGTCCCAGGGTTGTTTCTTGTACCTTAATACTGTATTTAGTTGGAGCTATCCTTTCCTGATATGGCCATTGATACTGTTTTCATGCTATTTAGACGAGTCCTTTCTTCTCACTTTCGTTTACTCCTTTATCTAACCAAATGGTTATCTGTATTACCATGAATAAAAAAAAAATTCATCCACTTGAGCTGTCTTTCTGAGATCACGTTGCTATATAAATCTTTTATACATCTGTGTTGCTATATAAATCTTTTATATATATGTGTTGCTGTATAAATATTTTATATATCTGTGTTGCTATATAAATCTTTTATATATATGTGTTGCTGTATAAATATTTTATATATCTGTGTTGCTATATAAATCTTTTATATATCTGTGTTGCTATATAAATCTTTTGTATATCTGTGTTGCTATATAAATCTTTTGTATATCTATGGTACTATAGGAATCTTGTGTATATTTGTGTTGCTATAAAAATCTTGCATGCATCTATGTTGCTATATATTTGTGTTGTGATAAAAATCTTTTATATATTTCTGTTGCCATATATTTGTTTTGTTAAAAAAAATATTGTATATATTTGTGTTGCTATATATTTGGGTACCCGACTTCTTCTGGAGGTGGGGAAGGAAAGGTGGCCAGGCGTGATACTGACCATATCACCCTCTAGTGTGCTGACAGGTCAAGGAAAATATGGGCTCTAACACCATATCCCTATGTGCCTCTAAGGCATGTCAGGATTACCTTTACCTTATATATTTGTGCTGTTATGCAAATCTTGTATATATTTGTGTTGCTATATATATATCTTGTATATAATTGTGTTGCTATATAAATGTTGTATATATTTGTGTTGCTATATAAATGTTGTATATATTTGTGTTGCTATATATATCTTGTATATAATTGTGTTGCTATATAAATGTTGTATATATTTGTGTTGCTATATAAATGTTGTATATATTTGTGTTGCTATATAAATATTGTATATATTTGTGTTGCTATATAAATCTTGCATATATTCGTTTCCCAGCTGGGGATATCGCCACGTTCTGCTCTGATGACGTGAAACGAGGCAGGTCCTTATACCTGGCCAACAAGGAGTACCCGGCATCCATCAGACCCACACCAGAAGGTGACGAGTGCCAGTGCATTATAAGGACGTCGCACCCTCAGGTACCTGACTGGCGGTTGTGTGTACCTGCGGTGTTCTGCCGGTGTGTTCCACTTAAGGCGAGCGTGAGAGTGGTTGAACTGATAGTAGTGTGTTGTCTTGGATGGAGAGCAACCTGTTTCTCTTACGTCACGGGTGGTTCGTAACTTGATACAACCAATCTTCCCTCTAAGCGGCATCCACGTACACACGGATTAAAAAAAAAGACATGCCGTGCAAAAGAAATACAATTATTGTTTGTTTTCACTTATATTATCTTAATCTGTACTATAGTAGCTCTGAAAAAAAGATGATAGCGCTGTATAAGTTTGTTTTCTCGATTTCTTCGCATTTTAGTTTTTTTTTTCTATTCATTCATTCATTCCTTTGCATGTCCCTTGCGGAACTTTGCCTCCCAAACAGCACTCCTGTAGTCCTCTCGGTTGTGAGCAAGATGGCTTGCTGCTGCTGCATCCATTTCCAGATCATCAACGATGTCTTGCAGCCATCTTCGTTTCGGTCTTCCTCTTTTTCTTTTTCCCATTATGTATCCTTCCAATACGGTCTTCTCTAAATTATCATGACGTTTAATGTGGCCAAAATATTTAAGTTTTCTCTCTTTAATCCTCTTTACTAGCCAGCCTTCTTCAATATTAAGCTCTTGTAGTATAGATATATTTGTTCTTTTTTGTGTCCACGATATTTGGAGAACTCTTCTATAGCATTTACATTCAAAGGCATTTATGTGCTTCTCAGCTGTTTTGTTAAGTGTCCAGGTCTCACAGGCATATGTTGCGATAGGAAAGATGCATGCCCTTAAAAATCTTATTTTTGTGGTTCTGTCTGCTCCTCTCCACAGATTCTTTTTTGTCCGTCATCACAATTACTAGTACCGACCTCTGCCTCACACTCTTCCCCAGTGTTAAAATTAGATCTATCTGGCCTGGGGGACTCACCACCAGATCTTTTTCCTATTTGACTTTCTCGCTTGGGTTTCTTGGTATGTTTCCAGAAGGTAGTTTACCATTGCTTTCCTTCCGGGCAGTGACTGTACTAGTCAGTGATCGTAGCCATTGTCCCTACATTGAGATCATCTGCCTACCATCATAGAATGGTGACCATAACCAACATTATCTGTCAGCTGCTCTCCCATTCCATCCACCACCTGCTCCCATGGCTTCACGTCACCCTGATCGGGGGGCTATACGGGTACTCCACCTTGCCCAAGGGTGTCCCGTAGACTGACGGAGGTAAGGAGGCGTCTTACTTCTCCTTTGATAGGGGATACCCCTACCCCGCTAACCAATTTTTTTTTTTTTTCTATTAGAACTTTAAATTATGCTTTGTAGCTCGACACTGCGATGAATAATTGTATACACGTTTTTTTTTACGAATAAAACTGTACACGGGTTTAAAATCTTGCATCTAACCCTTAAACTTTAGAGGGCACACTGTATATAACTCTAAATCCGACTCTAACTGGATAAAATCTTATATCTTATATCTTATATCCTTCCCGTGCCGTTAGACGTCACATAGGGCTCGCAAAGTAGTTCGCCAATTTTTCCTGTCTTCGGCGAGTCTTTCAACCTCAACAAAGAATTTTATGCCTGTTAACTTGGCCTCTCTTAATAATGTCCTCTTCAGAGTTTCACGCGGTCTGCCCCTTTTTCTTCGGCCTGTTGTGTTCCACTTGATAGCTTGTTTTGGGATTCTCTGATTATTTCTTCTCATCAAGTGACCGGGGGCTGGGGAACAGAACAAGTTGGAGATTCGTTGCAGTCAAACGTCCCTGAGGAGAAGGGAGAAGATGTTGATAGTTCTGATTCAGTGGTTCCCAGCGGGGAGAGCATATGGCCCATGGGAGAGGAATTTGAAGAATTTTTGTCCATAGGAAAAGAATATATATTAATGAAAATCTTCTTCTTCTTCTTCTTCTTCTTCGCTCAACTTTCTAAACAGGGAGTGGGGTTGCCTTCATGAATCCTGCTGTCAGCAGGAGGTCATCATAGGAGCCAGAGAGCTTCTTCTCCGTACTTCTTTCTCCTCTCTGAGATCTTCTGCTTGTGATGGATGAATATTTAATAAACAGAGGGAGGATTCAGGGGCAGTTGGGTTGAAAATGGAAGATTTGGGACCCGGCTGGGACGCTGGCTGGGACTCTGGAAACCTCTGCTGTAAATCACCTTGGCTGACACCGCGCTATGCTCACCTACCAATGTTTGTTCTTTATTTCTGACCGTTGTCGAGTTTAGAAAAACAGCCCATCTTCTTCTTTCAGGGTATATCCATCCACACCATAGACGTCCTTCTTGCCTGGGGTGGAGCCGGTTCACTGGACTGTAAGCGGAGCCTGAAGATCCAAGACCCAATGACGTATCACAGAGATATCCAGTGTGCTCACAGAGGATACTATGGGTTCAAATCTATTTATAGCCGACCTGTCAGCAATGTCACGGTCACATTGTCCAGTTTACCCGGAGATGGCATGGCCTTTGTCTGGCTACAGACAAAATGTAAGAGTATCTGTTATTTGTTATTATTTTACAATTTGTGTGGTGATTTTCGTATAGGCAAAGTTGTAACTAGGGCTAATGGTGGCCTAGAGAAAGCTAGTAACTGTTGCCACAAGACAAAAAAGGTAAAGTGGAAAAAAGTCCATTTTAAAGGACAGGTGGGGTATTTTCCATTTGTAATTATGAAATAAAGCAGTCAAAAAATTGTCACTCAGGGCATATGCCCCGGATGCCTAACGTAAGCTACGTCTATAGTCAGGCCTAATACAAAAGGGGGAGGGGTGGGAGTCCGGCCGTTGAATCGCACTGGGGGCTCCCCGAGGGGTTCCTTTGTTTGAATAGAGGCCTCAAGGGGGTACCCCTAGCCGATGAAGTCTGAATGGTTAACTTATAGGATGGGAGGCGGGGCCCACAGTTCCAGGGGCTTCTTGGAAGATAGTTTTGTAGCGACCCTTGGCAGGGGCCCATGCCAGGAGGTAAGAGTTCATCTGTGGACTGTTTTTTTTTTTCTTTTTATCTCTTTGTGCTTCCTCAACTTCATTGAAGTGCCTTTAAGTCTAGAGAACGGGCTACTGGAATTTTAGAGCCTGATTGCTCATTAAACCTAATAGACTCTTATTGGATGATGTAGACAGGGCTATGGAGAACAAGGTCAGGTATTTGGGTCAGTTACTGATGAGCCCCTATGCAAACAAGGAACATAACCCAGAATACAGTTTTTTTCTCTTAAAGGGGAAAGAGGGTAAGGGGAGGAGACAAGGCTGCCATATCCCATCAGTAGTCCTGGCCCAGGTCATATCAACAGCTCTAGCCCCAAGTCCAGTCATCATCAGCCCTAGCTGCAGGTCACATCAACAGCCCTAGCCCCAAGTCCAGTCATCATCAGCCCTAGCTGCAGGTCACATCAACAGCCCTAGCCCCAAGTCCAGTCATCATCAGCCCTAGCTGCAGGTCACATCAACAGCCCTAGCCCCAAGTCCAGTCATCATCAGCCCCAGCTGCAGGTCACATCAACAGCCCTAGCTCCAGGTCACATCAACAGCCCTAGCCCCAAGTCCAGTCATCATCAGCCCCAGCTGCAGGTCACATCAACAGCCCTAGCTCCAGGTCACATCAACAGCCCTAGCCCCAAGTCCAGTCATCATCAGCCCCAGCTGCAGGTCACATCAACAGCCTTAGCTCCAGGTCACATCAACAGCCCTAGCCCCAAGTCCAGTCATCATCAGCCCCAGCTGCAGGTCACATCAACAGCCCTAGCCCCAAGTCCAGTCATCATCAGCCCTAGCTGCAGGTCACATCAACAGCCCTAGCCCCAAGTCCAGTCATCATCAGCCCTAGCTGCAGGTCACATCAACAGCCCTAGCCTCAAGTCCAGTCATCATCAGCCCCAGCTGCAGGTCACATCAACAGCCCTAGCCCCAAGTCCAGTCATCATCAGCCCTAGCTGCAGGTCACATCAACAGCCCTAGCCTCAAGTCCAGTCATCAACAGCCCTAGCTGCAGGTCACATCAACAGCCCTAGCCTCAAGTCCAGTCATCAACAGCCCTAGCTGCAGGTCACATCAACAGCCCTAGCCTCAAGTCCAGTCATCATCAGCCCTAGCTGCAGGTCACATCAACAGCCCTAGCCCCAAGTCCAGTCATCATCAGCCCCAGCTGCAGGTCACATCAACAGCCCTAGCCCCAAGTCCAGTCATCATCAGCCCTAGCTGCAGGTCACATCAACAGCCCTAGCCTCAAGTCCAGTCATCAACAGCTCTAGCCCCAAGTCCAGTCATCAACAGCTCTAGCCCCAAGTCCAGTCATCAACAGCCCTAGCCCCAAGTCCAGTCATCAACAGCTCTAGCTTAAAGTCCAGTCATCAACAGCCCTAGCTTAAAGTCCAGTCATCATCAGCCCTAGCTGCAGGTCACATCAACAGCCCTAGCCCCAAGTCCAGTCATCAACAGCTCTAGCCCCAAGTCCAGTCATCAACAGCTCTAGCTGCAGGTCACATCAACAGCCCTAGCTTAAAGTCCAGTCATCATCAGCCCTAGCTGCAGGTCACATCAACAGCCCTAGCCCCAAGTCCAGTCATCAACAGCTCTAGCCCCAAGTCCAGTCATCAACAGCCCTAGCCCCAAGTCCAGTCATCAACAGCCCTAGCTTAAAGTCCAGTCATCATCAGCCCTAGCTGCAGGTCACATCAACAGCCCTAGCCCCAAGTCCAGTCATCAACAGCCCTAGCTGCAGGTCACATCAACAGCCCTAGCCCCAAGTCCAGTCATCATCAGCCCTAGCTGCAGGTCACATCAACAGCCCTAGCCCCAAGTCCAGTCATCATCAGCCCTAGCTGCAGGTCACATCAACAGCCCTAGCCCCAAGTCCAGTCATCAACAGCTCTAGCCCCAAGTCCAGTCATCAACAGCCCTAGCCCCAAGTCCAGTCATCAACAGCCCTAGCTTAAAGTCCAGTCATCATCAGCCCTAGCTGCAGGTCACATCAACAGCCCTAGCCCCAAGTCCAGTCTATATTTGTGTTGCTATATAAATATTGTATATATTTGTGTTGCTATATAAATCTTTCATATATTCGTTTCCCAGCTGGGGATATCGCCACGTTCTGCTCTGATGACGTGAAACGAGGCAGGTCCTTATACCTGGCCAACAAGGAGTACCCGGCATCCATCAGACCCACACCAGAAGGTGACGAGTGCCAGTGCATTATAAGGACGTCGCACCCTCAGGTACCTGACTGGCGGTTGTGTGTACCTGCGGTGTTCTGCCGGTGTGTTCCACTTAAGGCGAGCGTGAGAGTGGTTGAACTGATAGTAGTGTGTTGTCTTGGATGGAGAGCAACCTGTTTCTCTTACGTCACGGGTGGTTCGTAACTTGATACAACCAATCTTCCCTCTAAGCGGCATCCACGTACACACGGATTAAAAAAAAGACATGCCGTGCAAAAGAAATACAATTATTGTTTGTTTTCACTTATATTATCTTAATCTGTACTATAGTAGCTCTGAAAAAAAGATGATAGCGCTGTATAAGTTTGTTTTCTCGATTTCTTCGCATTTTAGTTTTTTTTTTCTATTCATTCATTCATTCCTTTGCATGTCCCTTGCGGAACTTTGCCTCCCAACAGCACTCCTGTAGTCCTCTCGGTTGTGAGCAAGATGGCTTGCTGCTGCTGCATCCATTTCCAGATCATCAACGATGTCTTGCAGCCATCTTCGTTTCGGTCTTCCTCTTTTTCTTTTTCCCATTATGTATCCTTCCAATACGGTCTTCTCTAAATTATCATGACGTTTAATGTGGCCAAATATTTAAGTTTTCTCTCTTTAATCCTCTTTACTAGCCAGCCTTCTTCAATATTAAGCTCTTGTAGTATAGATATATTTGTTCTTTTTTGTGTCCACGATATTTGGAGAACTCTTCTATAGCATTTACATTCAAAGGCATTTATGTGCTTCTCAGCTGTTTTGTTAAGTGTCCAGGTCTCACAGGCATATGTTGCGATAGGAAAGATGCATGCCCTTAAAAATCTTATTTTTGTGGTTCTGTCTGCTCCTCTCCACAGATTCTTTTTGTCCGTCATCACAATTACTAGTACCGACCTCTGCCTCACACTCTTCCCCAGTGTTAAAATTAGATCTATCTGGCCTGGGGACTCACCACCAGATCTTTTTCCTATTTGACTTTCTCGCTTGGGTTTCTTGGTATGTTTCCAGAAGGTAGTTTACCATTGCTTTCCTTCCGGGCAGTGACTGTACTAGTCAGTGATCGTAGCCATTGTCCCTACATTGAGATCATCTGCCTACCATCATAGAATGGTGACCATAACCAACATTATCTGTCAGCTGCTCTCCCTTCCATTCCATCCACCACCTGCTCCCATGGCTTCACGTCACCCTGATCGGGGGGCTATACGGTACTCCACCTTGCCCAAGGGTGTCCCGTAGACTGACGGAGGTAAGGCGTCTTACTTCTCCTTTGATAGGGGATACCCCTACCCCGCTAACCAATTTTTTTTTTTTTTCTATTAGAACTTTAAATTATGCTTTGTAGCTCGACACTGCGATGAATAATTGTATACACGTTTTTTTTTACGAATAAAACTGTACACGGGTTTAAAATCTTGCATCTAACCCTTAAACTTTAGAGGGCACACTGTATAAACTCTAAATCCGACTCTAACTGGATAAAATCTTATATCTTATATCTTATATCCTTCCCGTGCCGTTAGACGTCACATAGGCTCGCAAAGTAGTTCGCCAATTTTTCCTGTCTTCGGCGAGTCTTTCAACCTCAACAAAGAATTTTATGCCTGTTAACTTGGCCTCTCTTAATAATGTCCTCTTCAGAGTTTCACGCGGTCTGCCCCTTTTTCTTCGGCCTGTTGTGTTCCACTTGATAGCTTGTTTTGGGATTCTCTGATCATTTCTTCTCATCAAGTGACCGGGGGCTGGGGAACAGAACAAGTTGGAGATTCGTTGCAGTCAAACGTCCCTGAGGAGAAGGGAGAAGATGTTGATAGTTCTGATTCAGTGGTTCCCAGCGGGGAGAGCATATGGCCCATGGGAGAGGAATTTGAAGAATTTTTGTCCATAGGAAAAGAATATATATAATGAAAATCTTCTTCTTCTTCTTCTTCTCTTCGCTCAACTTTCTAAACAGGGAGTGGGGTTGCCTTCATGAATCCTGCTGTCAGCAGGAGGTCATCATAGGAGCCAGAGAGCTTCTTCTCCGTACTTCTTTCTCCTCTCTGAGATCTTCTGCTTGTGATGGATGAATATTTAATAAACAGAGGGAGGATTCAGGGGCAGTTGGGTTGAAAATGGAAGATTTGGGACCCGGCTGGGACGCTGGCTGGGACTCTGGAAACCTCTGCTGTAAATCACCTTGGCTGACACCGCGCTATGCTCACCTACCAATGTTTGTTCTTTATTTCTGACCGTTGTCGAGTTTAGAAAAACAGCCCATCTTCTTCTTTCAGGGTATATCCATCCACACCATAGACGTCCTTCTTGCCTGGGGTGGAGCCGGTTCACTGGACTGTAAGCGGAGCCTGAAGATCCAAGACCCAATGACGTATCACAGAGATATCCAGTGTGCTCACAGAGGATACTATGGGTTCAAATCTATTTATAGCCGACCTGTCAGCAATGTCACGGTCACATTGTCCAGTTTACCCGGAGATGGCATGGCCTTTGTCTGGCTACAGACAAAATGTAAGAGTATCTGTTATTGTTATTATTTTACAATTTGTGTGGTGATTTTCGTATAGGCAAAGTTGTAACTAGGGCTAATGGTGGCCTAGAGAAAGCTAGTAACTGTTGCCACAAGACAAAAAAGGTAAAGTGGAAAAAAGTCCATTTTAAAGGACAGGTGGGGTATTTTCCATTTGTAATTATGAAATAAGCAGTCAAAATTGTCACTCAGGGCATATGCCCCGATGCCTAACGTAAGCTACGTCTATAGTCAGGCCTAATACAAAAGGGGGAGGGGTGGGAGTCCGGCCGTTGAATCGCACTGGGGGCTCCCCGAGGGGTTCCTTTGTTTGAATAGAGGCCTCAAGGGGGTACCCCTAGCCGATGAAGTCTGAATGGTTAACTTATAGGATGGGAGGCGGGGCCCACAGTTCCAGGGGCTTCTTGGGAGATAGTTTTGTACCGACCCTTGGCAGGGGCCCATGCCAGGAGTAAGTTTCATCTGTGGACTGTTTTTTTTTTTCTTTTTATCTCTTTGTGCTTCCTCAACTTCATTGAAGTGCCTTTAAGTCTAGAGAACGGGCTACTGGAATTTTAGAGCCTGATTGCTCATTAACCTAATAGACTCTTATTGGATGATGTAGACAGGGCTATGGAGAACAAGGTCAGGTATTTGGGTCAGTTACTGATGAGCCCCTATGCAAACAAGGAACATAACCCAGAATACAGTTTTTTTCTCTTAAAGGGGAAAGAGGGTAAGGGGAGGAGACAAGGCTGCCATATCCCATCAGTAGTCCTGGCCCAGGTCATATCAACAGCTCTAGCCCCAAGTCCAGTCATCATCAGCCCTAGCTGCAGGTCACATCAACAGCCCTAGCCCCAAGTCCAGTCATCATCAGCCCTAGCTGCAGGTCACATCAAAAGCCCTAGCCCCAAGTCCAGTCATCAACAGCTCTAGCCCCAAGTCCAGTCATCAACAGCTCTAGCCCCAAGTCCAGTCATCAACAGCCCTAGCCCCAAGTCCAGTCATCAACAGCCCTAGCTTAAAGTCCAGTCATCATCAGCCCTAGCTGCAGGTCACATCAACAGCCCTAGCCCCAAGTCCAGTCATCATCAGCCCTAGCTGCAGGTCACATCAACAGCCCTAGCCCCAAGTCCAGTCATCAACAGCCCTAGCCCCAAGTCCAGTCATCAACAGCCCTAGCTTAAAGTCCAGTCATCATCAGCCCTAGCTGCAGGTCACATCAACAGCCCTAGCCCCAAGTCCAGTCATCAACAGCCCTAGCCCCAAGTCCAGTCATCAACAGCTCTAGCTTAAAGTCCAGTCATCAACAGCCCTAGCTTAAAGTCCAGTCATCAGCCCTAGCTGCAGGTCACATCAACAGCCCTAGCCCCAAGTCCAGTCATCAACAGCCCTAGCCCCAAGTCCAGTCATCAACAGCCCTAGCCCCAAGTCCAGTCATCAACAGCCCTAGCCCCAAGTCCAGTCATCAACAGCTCTAGCTTAAAGTCCAGTCATCAACAGCCCTAGCTGCAGGTCACATCAACAGCCCTAGTCCCAAGTCCAGTCATCAACAGCCCTAGCCCCAAGTCCAGTCATCAACAGCTCTAGCTTAAAGTCCAGTCATCAACAGCCCTAGCCCCAAGTCCAGTCATCAACAGCCCTAGCCCCAAGTCCAGTCATCAACAGCCCTAGCCCCAAGTCCAGTCATCAACAGCCCTAGCCCCAAGTCCAGTCATCAACAGCCCCAGCCCCAAGTCCAGTCATCAACAGCCCTAGCCCCAAGTCCAGTCATCAACAGCCCCAGCCCCAAGTCCAGTTATCAACAGCCCTAGCTTAAAGTCCAGTCATCAACAGCCCTAGCTTAAAGTCCAGTCATCAACAGCCCCAGCCCCAAGTCCAGTCATCAACAGCCCCAGCCCCAAGTCCAGTCATCAACAGCCCTAGCTTAAAGTCCAGTCATCAACAGCCCCAGCCCCAAGTCCAGTCATCAACAGCCCCAGCCCCAAGTCCAGTCATCAACAGCCCTAGCTTAAAGTCCAGTCATCAACAGCCCCAGCCCCAAGTCCAGTCATCAACAGCCCCAGCCCCAAGTCCAGTCATCAACAGCCCTAGCTTAAAGTCCAGTCATCAACAGCCCCAGCCCCAAGTCCAGTCATCAACAGCCCCAGCCCCAAGTCCAGTCATCAACAGCCCTAGCTTAAAGTCCAGTCATCAACAGCCCCAGCCCCAAGTCCAGTCATCAACAGCCCTAGCTTAAAGTCCAGTCATCAACAGCCCCAGCCCCAAATCCAGTCATCAACAGCCCTAGCTTAAAGTCCAGTCATCAACAGCCCCAGCCCCAAGTCCAGTCATCAACAGCCCTAGCTTAAAGTCCAGTCAACAGCCTTGGCCCAATATCATTAAAAACCCTACCTCGCGTCCTGTCCCCTGGCCCCATATCTCATTAAGAGCCCTGGCCCCAGGCCCAGTCAACAGCTCAGGCCCCAAGTCCTATGAATAGCCGGTGCCCCAAGTCCTATGAATAGCCGGTGCCCCAGTTCCCATGAATAGCCACTGCCCCAAGTCCTATGAATAGCCAGTGCCCCAGTTCCCATGAATAGCCACTGCCCCAAGTCCTATGAATAGCCGGTGCCCCAGTTCCCATGAATAGCCACTGCCCCAAGTCCTATGAATAGCCAGTGCCCCAGTTCCCATGAATAGCCACTGCCCCAAGTCCTATGAATAGCCGGTGCCCCAGTTCCCATGAATAGCCACTGCCCCAAGTCCTATGAATAGCCAGTGCCCCAGTTCCCATGAATAGCCACTGCCCCAAGTCCTATGAATAGCCACTGCCCCAGATTGTCTGGCCTGGATGCAGAGTTATATTATCCTACCAGTTTTAAAAGTTTTTGTTTTCTCCTTAAAACCTTCTTTTATCCCAGTCGCCCACAAGTCCAGGGATAATTTCAGTCATTCACTCTTTCCATTGTTTCATTTCATTTCTTATATCACTTGTTATGTTCTCTAGCACAGGGATGGGCAAACATTGGGCTCATGAGCCACATGGGCTCTCTGGCATATGAACGTGCATCTGGCAAGAAGTATTTTGATTGAAACAGATTCTGTTGTTTTACATGGCAGTTAATATAAGAGATAAATAAAAACACGTTTTTCAAGTTTTTAACAATTGTTTTCCAGGTATAAACTGAGTTTCATTAAAATAAAGCAGGCCCCGGGGGTACAACCCTGAACAACCCTCCCCCCCAACAGCAGTGCCTGTTTGCGACTCTTAAACATTTGACAGTTTATCGCTTTTGATTGTTAGATTCTTACCTTAAGCAAGTTTGGCCCTCCCTGCTCTAACACGTAGTCTTTTCTCTACTTTCTATTTATTTTGTACTGTAACAGTATGGTGAAAGAGGACAATTTACTTAATCAGGCCGAATGACTGACAACTCACTACCAAAAATAGCACTAAGATGGACACCACAGGGGAACAGAAGTAAGGGTAGACCAAAAGAGACATGGAGAAGAACAACAGAAATGATGTTGAGCAATAGAGGGCTCACCTGGGCAAGAGCAGAAAAAAAAAGGCGAAGGACAGGCATTTGTGGAAAACCCTTGCGGAAGCTCCATGTGCCCTGGGCACTTAAGGTTCAGAGAGAGAGAGAGAGGCCTGTTATAAACTTCTGTGTTCTTAAAGTTTACTTAATTAAACTGAGTACAAACTTTTGTGCTTTTAAAGTTTACTTAATCAAGCTGATTACACACTTCCGTGCTGTTAAAGTTTATTTAATCAAGCTGATTCCAAACCTCTATGCTCTTAAAGTTTACTTAATCAAACTGATTACAAACTTCCGTACTCTCAGAGTTTACTTAATGAATGAATGAATGATCTTTATTTTTAAAGGGCAAAGAATTGGGCACGCAGGCCAATCTTACATTCTGCCCTTCATCACTCTATCTTTCATTCTTCCCACACACTCGATTTAATACAAGTATATAAGGACATTGTTAAGAGAGGCCAAATTAACAGGCATAAAATCCCTTGATGAGGTTGAAAGATTCACCGAAGACAGGAAAAATTGGCGAACTACCTTGCGAGCCCTATGTGACGTTTAACGGCACGGGAAGGATATAAGATATAAGATAAGATATAAATTACATTAGGAACAAAAACCATATCATAATTAAGCTGATTGCAAACCTCTGTGCTCTTTACTTAATCAAGCTGATTACAAACCTCTATGTTCTCATGTACATTTTAAATCTGAACAGCAAACGATGCAGAGGGAACCATAGAGATAATATGTGGACAGCCCCTGGAGGAACTCCTGAACCGCCTACGACAGCAGTCCGAGTCCAGGCAAAGAGAAGACAAGAAACAGGACGAGAAAGGCAAAGAGGAGAACAAAGAGAAAGGCAAGGTGGATAAGGATACGGAGGGCAAACTTAATAGAACTAACGACACGGTGCTGGCTGGACCTTATACAATGAACTCTGACCTCGGTAACTCTTTATGTCACGTGCCATGTGTTTTGAGATTGTGTTAGAGCAGTGGTTCCCAAGTTGGTGGCGCTTTTCAGTGTGATGTGTTTAACAGCCAATGTTTTGTCTGATTGTAAGAAGGTTGGGGAGAAAGCGCTGAACCATCTTGTTCCCTTTTGTTGCACATACCTTTATGGACAAACGTTTTTTTTTTTTTTGTTTCACGAAGAATAATGGCAGGAACCGCGTGATGTTGACCCAGATTTGAGATTAAAAATAGGAAATATTGAACCAGATGTGGCAGCGATTGTTCGGAATAAAAAAAAAGGCATGATTTCTCTCATTACATTTAGGTTGGTTAGCTGTCATACTAAAGAATCTGTGGAGAGGAACAGATAGAACCACAAAAATAAGATTTTTAAGGGCATGCATCTTTCCCATCGCAACATATGGCTGTGAGACCTGGACACTTAACAAAACAGCTGAGAAACATAAACGCCTTTGAGTGTAAATGCTACAGAAGAGTTCTCCAAATATCATGGACACCAGAAAAGAACAAATATATCTATACTACAAGAACTTAATATTGAAGAAGGCTGGCTAGTAAAGAGGATTAAAAAGAGAAACTTAAATATTTTGGACACATTAAACGTCATGATAATTTAGAGAAGACCGTCTTGGAAGGGTACATAATGGGAAAAAGAAAGAGAGGAAGACCATGGCGAACTTGGCTGGAAGACATCGTTGATAATCTACAAATGGATGCATCAGCACCAGGTCATCTTGCTCACAACCGAGAGGCCTACAGGAGAGCTGTTAGGGAGGCAAAGTTCCGCAAGGGACATGCAAATGAATGAATGAATGAATGAGCTGTTATACATTTTATGTTCTGTTCATTTGTCAGAACAAGTAGAAATGTTAATTGCTGGCTGTTTTTTTCTCAGCTATATTATTATCATTCGGAAAATTCACAAAGTTTGTAGTGTGTAGTTTAGTGTAGTGTAGCGTGTACTCATTGAAGGTTACCCATATTTTCTGAAAAAAAAAATTCTTTTGTATTTAGAGCACACAGCTACCATAGAGATATGAAACTTTTCCAAGTCGTGGGGGGGGGGGGGGGAGTCCGTAGCCCGGATTTTGAAACAACAGGGGGCCCGCGGGATTTAGTTAATTGGGAACCACTATGTTAGAGGAAGATAGTGTAACAGGAAATACTGACATTTGTGAGTCATATGTCAGTGTTTTGTGAATGTGTCAGGCTTCAGAGAGTGTAACAGGAAATACTGACATTTGTGAGTCATATGTCAGTGTTTTGTGAATGTGTCAGGCTTCAGAGAGTGTAACAGGAAATACTGACAATGAGTCATGTGTCCAGTGTTTCCTGAATGTATCAGGTCCTAGAGAGTGTAATAGAAAATACTGACATTTATGAGTCATGTGTTAGTGTTTTGTGAATATGTCAGAGGAAGAGAGTTTAACAGAAAATACTGACATTTTTGAGTCATGTGTCAGTGTTTCTGAATGTGTCAGAGGAAGGTAGTGTAACAGAACATACTGACATTTGTGAGTCATGTGTCAGTGTTTTGTGAATGTGTCAGAGGAAGAAGACAAGTCTTGCAGGAGTATTATCACATCTTGACTAAGCAAAGATCTCCTTGTTTGTTTCAGCGGCCATTGTTGGTGGGATTGTAGCTGCTGGATTTCTGCTCATTGCGATGGTGATAATAGCCATGGCTTTACACTGCCGAAGGTATGAACTTATAAAATTTAGAATGTTCACATAAACATAATCTCTGTAGACTGTGTGGCTAAAAAGAATCAGACTAGGGGAGATAGCAGATAAAAAATTTGTACACTGCCGAAGGTATGAACTTATAAAATTTAGGATGTTCACATAAGCATAATCTCTGTAGACTGTGTGGCTAAAAAGAACCAGACTAGGGGAGATAACAGATAAAAAGACTTACTAGAGGAGATAACAGAGAAAAAACAAACAACTGCCGTGTCACATAAAGGTAGTCTCTCTTCTTTCTGCATTTTTCAAACTTTTGCTTGTCAGGTCTGAGAGTAGGGCCTTGTAGGATGGCTGGGGACAGCCCAAATGCTAAGGAACGAAGTGCATGATGAAGACGGATGTACTGGGAGCAGGGAACAAAGTGGCGCAGAGATGCCAAGAGCTACAGTACAAGCCAACTTTCACTCAAATGACGTAACATCCGATCTCCAGCCCCCCCTGGAAGAGAATGCTGAAAACCTGAGATGGGAAGCCATATTTGTGAGAGACAATGGTCTCGATGTCTGAGCGAACGAAAAAGAAGAAGAAGAAACTTTTGTACTACATGTTTACGCATGGATAAAATTTAAGGATCTTCTTGTCGGGAAAGATCTTCACCACACAACTGGCTGCTGAGAGCATAGCAGATGATAGGAGAAGATCTTCAAATATCTGTCAAACATAATAGAATCAGCGACATATATAACATAAAATTACCGCATTTTGTTTTAGTAACACCTGATTAATTTTTGGGTATAAATATACATAAGACTAAATACTAAATATATAAATATACATAAGACTAAATACTAAATATGTAAATATCTCTCTCTCTCTGAACCTTAAGTGCCCAGGGCACATGGGGCTTCCGCAAGGGTTTTCCACAAATTCCTGTCTTTCGCCTTTTTTTCTGCTCTTGCCCAGGTGAGCCCTCTATTGCTCAACATCCTGTCTGTTGTTCTTCTCCATGTCTCTTTTGGTCTACCCTTACTTCTGCTCCCCTGTGGTGTCCATCTTAGTGCTATTTTTGGTAGTGAGTTGTCAGTCATTCTGAGCACATGTCCCAACCATCGCCAGCGTCTTTCCTCAATAATTGTTGTCAGTGGTTTCATCTGCATTTCTGCCAATAAGATGTTATTTCTTATGGTGTTTGGCCAAAATATTTTTTAATTCTACGTAAACATTTAGTCTGGAAAGAATTCAACTTGTTTTCTATGGTTTTGGTGATTTTCCAGCATTCACTACCATAGAGTAGTACACTTAGAACATTACTCTTAAATATCCTGATTTTCATATTTATGCTTAGTTTATTTGATTTCCATATATTCTGTAGCATTGCAAAAGCCTGGTTTGCTCTAGTAAGTCTGCTGTTGATGTCCTCTGTGCTGTCTCCATTTTCTACTACTCTGCTGCCAAGGTATACAAATTCGTTGACCTCCTCCACTAACTTGTTATCTACTCTGAGTACATTTCTGTTGTTCACATTTTGCTTCATTAATTTTGTCTTTCCTACATTGATCTTTAGTCCTATGTTGTTTGCATTCTGGGTTAACTTGTTTATTTTATCTTGCATATCTTTGTGACTGCTTGATAATAGACAAATGTCGTCCGCAAAGTCAAGGTCCTCCAGCACTGTGTTAAGGGTCCATTGTAATCCTCTGCGTTTGTCTGATGTTGCCTCCTTCATTAACCAGTCTACTGCCAAGATAAATAATGTTGGTGATAGTACACATCCCTGTTTCACTCCTGTTTGTACCCTAAAGCTGCTGGAGGTATGTTCTCCACAGATAACTTTGCACTGAAAACCCTCGTATAGGGCTTTGATTACATTAACTATTTTATGGGGGAGGCCATGCCATCTTAGGATTTTCCACAGTGCATCTCTGTTGACACTGTCAAAGGCTTTCTCAAAATCTATGAATAATGCATATGTTGTGCTATGCCACTCATTTGCCTGCTCTAATATTTGTCTAAGTACAAATATATGGTCTATGCATGATCTTCCTTTCCTAAATCCTGCCTGCTCTTTCCGAAGTTTTTCCTCAAGTATTGGTACAATTCTGTTGATGATTATTCTGCAAAATACTTTACTAGTGAGTGGCAGTAGGGTAATGCCTCTCCAGTTCCCGCAATCTCTGAGGTCACCCTTCTTTGGTAGTTTTACTATAAGACCAGTTTTCCACTCCTCTGGGGCTTTTTCTAAATCCCAAATTTGTTGTAATATCCGGCAAAGTTGTTTTGGTGTTTCTGTTTCTTCTGCTTTCAACATCTCAGAAGTCACTTCATTTTCACCTGGTGCCCTGTCTGATTTTAGCATCTTTATCGCCTCTTTTACTTCATTTATTGTTATTGGTCCTGTATTGATGTTTAGTTCCGCTTTTGCTTCAGGTATATCTATTGCTTGTGCTGCTTGTGTTCTGTTTAGTAGGGTGTTAAAGTGTTCCCTCCATCTTTCAATTTTTTCTCTTTCTCCACTGACCAGTTGTCCATTTTGTGTTCTTACTGCACTTTCACATCTTGTATTGAAGTTACCTGTCATCTGCTTTGTGATTTTATATATGGTTTTCATGTCATTTGTATATGCTGCTTTCTCTGCTGTCTCTGCTAAGTTGTCATAATACTGACGTTTATCTTGACGGCATGATTCCTTCACTTCTTTGTCTTTTTGTGCATAATTACTTAAAACTCGTTCTTTAAGCCGTTGTGATTTGGTGTTCAGTAATTTTTTCTTGATTTCTTTTCTTTGCTCTATCTTTTCCCATGTGGTCTCACTTATCCATTCCTCTTTTCTCCTTTTCCGATATCCCAGCACCTCTTTTGCTGTTTCCTGTAGTGTTTTATTGAACTCTAATATGGACATTTCTGCTTCGTCTTGTAGGACACTGAAGCGGTTCTTAAGTATTATTGAGAATTCATTTCTTGTTTTCTGGTCTATCAGTTTTCTTGTATCAAAATGTATCTTTCTGTGTTCTCCGATTCTGGCTTTCCTTAATTTTAGTTTTATTTTTGCTACCAGAAAATATGTAAATATACATAAGACTAAATACTAAATATATAAATATACACAAGACTAAATACTAAATATACAAATATACATAACACTAAATACTAAATATATAAATGTACATAAGACTAAATACTAAATATATAAATATACATAAGACTAAGCACTAAATATGTAAATATATTTAAGACTAAATGCTACATAAGATTAAGTACTAGATATATAAATATACGTAAGACTAAATACGAAAAATATAAATGATCTAAGACTAAATACTAAATATATAAATATCTCTCTCTCTCTCTCTCTCTCTGAACCTTAAGTGCCCAGGGCACATGGAGCTTCCGCAAGGGTTTTCCACAAATGCCTGTCCTTTGCCTTTTTTTCTGCTCTTGCCCAGGTGAGCCCTCTATCTGCTCAACATCCTTTCTGTTGTTCTTCTCCATGCCTCTTTTGGTCTACCCTTACTTCTGTTCCCCTGTGGTGTCCATCTTAGTGCTATTTTTGGTAGTGAGTTGTCAGTCATTCAGAGCACATGTCCCAACCATCACCAGCGTCTTTCCTCAATAATTGTTGTCAGTGGCTTCATCTGCATTTCTACCAACAAGATGTTATATCTTAAAGTGTTTGGCCAAAATATTTTTTTAATTCTTCGTAAACATTTAGTCTGGAGAGAATTCAACTTGTTTTCTATGGTTTTGGTGATTTTCCAGCATTCACTTCCATAGAGTAGTACACTTAGAACATTAAATATCCTGATTTTCGTATTTATGTTTAGTTTTTTAGATTTCCATATAGTCTGCAGCATTGCAAAAGTTTGGTTTGCTCTAGTAAGTCTGCTGTTGATGTCCTCTGTGCTGTCTCCATTTTCTACTACTCTACTGCCAAGGTATACAAATTCATTGACCTCCTCCACTAACTTGCTATCTACTCTGAGTACATTTCTGTTGTTCACATTTTGCTTCATTAATTTTGTCTTTCCTACGTTGATCTTTAGTCCTATGTTGTTTGCATTCTGAATTAGCTTGTTTATTTTATCTTGCATATCTTTGTGGCTGCTTGATAGTAGACAAATGTTGTCCGCAAAGTCAAGGTCCTCTAGCACTGTGTCAAGGGTCCATTGTAATCCTCTGCGTTTGTCTGATGTTGCCTCCTTCATTAACCAGTCTACTGCCAAGATAAATAATGTTGGATATAGTACACATCCCTGCTTCACTCCTGTTTGTACCCTAAAGCTGCTGGAGGTATGTTCTCCACAGATAACTTTGCACTGAAATCCCTCGTATAGGGCTAAGATTACTTTCACTATCTTATGGGAGAGGCCATGCCATCTTAGGATTTTCCACAGTGCATCTCTGTTGACACTGTCAAAGGCTTTCTCAAAATCTATAAACAATGCATATATTGTGCTATGCCACTCATTTGCCTGTTCGAATATTTGTCTAAGTACAAATATGTGGTATATGCATGATTTTCCTTTCCTAAATCCTGCCTGCTCTTTCCGAAGTTTTCCCTCAAGTGCTGGTACAATTCTGTTGATGATTATTCTGCAAAATACTTTACTGGTGAGTGGTAGGAGGGTAATACCTCTCTGGTTCCCACAATCTCTGAGGTCACCCTTCTTTGGTAGTTTTACTATAAGCCCAGTTTTCCGCTCCTCTGGGGGCTTTTTCTAGATCCCAAATTTGTTGTAGTATCCGGCAAAGTTGTTTTGATGTTTCTGTTTCTTCTGTTTTCAACATCTCAGCAGTCACTTCATCTTCACCTGGTGCCCTGTCTGATTTTAGCTTCTTTATTGCCTCCTTTACTTCACTTATTGTTATTGGTCCTGTATTGATGTTTAGTTCCGCTTTTGCTTCAGGTATATCTATTGCTTGTGCTGCTTGTGTTCTGTTTAGTAGGGTGTTAAAGTGTTCCCTCCATCTTTCAATTTTTTCTCTTTCTCCACTGACCAGTTGTCCTTTTTGTGTCCTTACTGCACTCTCACATCTTGTGTTGAAGTTACCTGTCATATGCTTTGTGGTTTTATATATGGTTTTCATGTCATTTGTATATGCTGCTTTCTCTGCTGTTTCTGCTAAGTTGTCATAGTATTGACGTTTATCTTGACGGTATGATTCCTTCACTTCTTTGTCTTTTTGTGCATAATTACTTAAAACTTGTTCTTTAAGCCATTTTGATTTGGTGTTCAGTAATTTTTTCTTGATTTCTTTTCTTTGCTCTATCTTTTCCCATGTGGTCTTGCTTATCCATTCATTTTTTCTCCGTTTCCGATATCCCAGCACCTCCTTATACATAAGACTAAATACTAAATATATAAATATACATAAAACTAAATGCTAAATATGTAAATATACATAAGACTAAATACTAAATATATAAATATACATAAAACTAAATGCTAAATATGTAAATATACATAAGACTAAATACTAAATATATAAATATACATAAAACTAAATGCTAAATATGTAAATATACATAAGACTAAATACTAAATATATAAATATACACAAAACCATTGCAGTATAGCTGTGATAACAAAGTGTTAAAACTATTTTGAACAGTAGCAGGAACAGCTTTATTAAGAAGCACACAGCTGTAGCATTTCGGTTCACATCTTAATCAATACCAAAAAAAAAAAAAAACATAAAGAACAAAAGAATGCGGAAAGAAGAGCAAATATAAATTTACATGAATGATATATAGCAGTTACGAATAGAGGCAAAAAAAAAAAAAAGGGGGACTTGTAAGAAGCTGTGTCCGAGAGTGTGCATAGTGGAAGTATTGTGAATGTTTAAATGAAGGCTTGAGGTGTGATAGGCTAATAGTAAAGAAGGGATGCAAAACGTAAGAAGGATATATATCAAGCTATGGCGGAATAGCCATTAATGTAAGGGTCATAACCAGGTAAAGTACGAATACCTGCAGTACTCTCCCCCTGAGGGACTTGTTTACACCTCATAGGAATTAAAACAAAAAGCTCGTGATAAATAATTTAGAAGTTTTCAGTAACTTAGTTTATTAGAGAAACTTAGTTTTCCATGAGATTTTGTACTGAAATATAGAGCAAACTTAAAATGAGTAGCAGAAAGTGAGAATCACAGGATAGTTGAGGGCTGTAACAGATTATAAAACTGATTTTTGGGAGTAGGGGAGAGAATGAACGTTCCTGGGAGCAAGTAAGTCTGTGAAGTGAATAACAAAACAGATGTAAAACAGATGTAAAAACAAGTGTAGAACAATCGTGAATTAAAATGAAAGTCTAACAGTAATATGAGAAAGTCAAACACATTGTCGCGGTTAATCTTATCTTATATCCTTCCCGTGCCGTTAGACGTCACATAGGGCTCGCATAGTAGTTCGCCACTTTTTCCTGTCTTCGGCGAGTCTTTCAACCTCAACAAAGGATTTTATGCCTGTTAACTTGGCCTCTCTTAATAATGTTCTCTTCAGAGTTTCACGCGGTCTGCCCCTTTTTCTTCGGCCTGTTGTGTTCCACTTGATAGCTTGTTTTGGGATTCTCTGATCATTTCTTCTCATCAAGTGACCAACATATGTCCATCTCATTTTCCTGATCACCCATGAGACTGGTTGTTGTTCAGTCATCTGTCTTATCTCTGCATTGTTCTTGAATTCATTCCACTTGATGCCGAGCATTTTCCTTAGGCATTTGTTTTCAAAAGAGTCTAATTTCTTGTCTATTTCTTTAGTTGTTTTCCAGCTTTCGCATGCATACATGAGGGTGGATATTACATTTGAATTGAATAGTCTTAACTTGGTTTTTGTGCTTATAACCTTTGAATTCCATATGTTCTCAAGATTCTTGAAGATTGATGCTGCTTTTGCAATTCTGATCCTAACTTCCTTTCTAGTGTCACCATCCTGGTCTATGTAGCTGCCAAGGTATGCAAATTGATTGACTTCTTCAATATCTGTCCCTTCTATGTGTATTTTTCCATTTTGATTGATGGGAATTTTCATTATTTTTGTTTTGTCCTTGTTAATTTCAAGTCCTATTTTGCTAGCCAGTGAAGATAGGCTATCTGTTTTTTCTTGCATGGAATTCACATTATTACTGATAAGAGTTATGTCATCAGCAAAATCAAGATCTTCTAGTTGGGTCCCATGTACCCAGTCAATACCTGTGTTACCTGTGCAGCATTTTGTCGTTATGAAGTCTATTGTAATCCCAAAAAGTAAAGGAGACAGTATACATCCTTGTTTCACGCCTGTTTCAATCTGGAACCATTCACTCATCCCTTCTTCTGTCTTGACTGCACAACCATATCCATTGTATAAGTCCTTAATGATGTTGACAATTTTAGATGGTATTCCATATAGACATAAAATTCTCCATAATGAATCTCTGTGTATGCTATCAAATGCCTTCTTAAAATCTATGAAATTCAGTATTAATGGTTTCTACTTTTCAATATGTTCTTCAAGTATTATTCTGAGAGTAAAGATCTGGTCGAGACAGCTTCTCCCATTTCGAAATCCTGCTTGTTCTTCTCTCATTGCAGTATCCACTGTATCTTTGAGTCTATTCAAAATGACCTTGCAAAATACTTTTGACACAACTGATATTAAGGTTACTCCTCTCCAGTTGTTACAGTCACTAAGGTTGCCCTTTTTTGGTATTTTAACAATGATTCCCTTCTTCCAATTAGAAGGGACCTTTTCTTCTTTCCAAATCTTGTTAAACATTCTCTGTAGTTGTCTCATGTTGTCACTATTGATAGCTTTTAGCATCTCGGCTGTTATTTCATCTTCACCTGCAGCTTTGTTGTTAGCCATTAAATTCACTGCTGTTTCAATTTCATGCAATTTAAATTCATCTAGATTGACATTTAGTTGCGGGGCTGGTAAGTCAGTTTCAAGGTTTAACAATTCTTTTGGGTGTGGTCGATTGAGTATTTCTTGGAAGTGTTCAGCCCATCTTTGCTTTTGGTCTTTATTTGATGTTAATAGTGTTCCAGTTTTGCTAAGGATTGGTCTTTCTTTAGATGTAATAGTACCTGTTAGCCTCTTTTGTATGTTATATAAAGTTTTGCTGTCTCCTGTTTTTGCTGCTTTTTCTGCCTCTTTCGCCATATTGTCTATGTATTCTCTTTTATCCCGTCGCGGTTAATGGAAAGAACATAATAACAGTGGGCATAAGTGGAAATGTACAGAGAGATGCTTAATTATAAGCAACAGATTTACATCTGCACATAAGCAGAAGAGTAGAAGAGAGGGTCCTGTTTTAAAGCCAAGAAAAGGGATTGGTGGAGTAGATGAATGCGATGGGTAGAGGGAGGGTTTGTAATCCAGCTACCTTTCCTCACTTGCAACCTCACAGCAGTAGACCACAAACCCTCAACCCCAACCACATTCATTTGTCCAACCAACCCTTTTCTTGGCCTGATTACCCTTATATCCTTCTATCTCCTTTCAGCTTTCCACAGTCCCTCTTTACTACCAACCTATCACAGCTCACAAGTCTTCATTTAAACATTCACAATACTTCTTCCACCATACACATTCTTGGGCCCTTGGACACAGTTTCTTGCAAGTCACAGCTAAACGTTCTCCCTTTTTTCTTTTCTTTTTTTTCATTTTGTATTGTTGTATATCATTCATGTGAACTTATATTTTATCTTCTTGCGAAGTGGTTAGTGCACTGGTCTCTCATGGCGAAGGTCGGGGGTTCGAATCCACCCGGCGGCACCCCAGTCACCCAGGTGTGGAAATGGGTACCCGACTTCTTCTGGAGTTGGGGAAGGAAAAGGCGGCCAGGCGTGATACTGACCATATCACCCTCTAGTGTGCTGACAGGTCAAGGAAAATATGGGCACTAACACCATATCCCTACGTGCCTCAAAGGCATGACAGGGTTACCTTTACTTTACTTTTTACTATCTCTTTGTCCTGTGTGGTTTTGTATTGATTAAATTGTTAACTGAAATGTTACAGCCATGTGCTCGTTAACTGATAAAGCTTTTCATACTTTTGTTTTAGACTTTTGTTTCATACCCTTTGTTTCAGTACTTACCTTGTTAACATATTCCTGATGTCTTGCTTCACCAGGGTAAGGCAGGAAAAAAGACAGTCCAAGCCATTACAGCTGTACCCAGCAGTCAACTCGGAGCCACTGGATCTATCGTCTTACTGCAGATACGACTACGATGATGACCACTTGTGCTCCATCAGCAGATCACCCATGAAGATGGCCACTTTGGCTGATGAAGGAGTGGTGGCTAACAGCTTCAGGCCCAATGGATTCACCACCATCACTCGTGCAGAAGATTGCCTGGTACACAGAGACATGGAGCCGAGTCATCCACTTCCACCAGGAATTTCCACTCCTCCACCCTCCGTCCAGAATCAACCGCTGCTGTCCGGGAGGTCATTCAGGGAAGTCCACTACCCGGGAGACATGTCCCTGAGGTTTGTCAAACCTCTGGTCAACAACAGCCACGCTACAACCCCTACAACAGTGGATGTGGAAGCTTATGATCATCAACATGAAGAAGGGCACACAACTCTGCCACCAAGTAGGAAGACAGTACTGATCAGCTGTGGCCCCAAAAGCCCACTGGGCAAGCGCAGCAAAAGTGTGACCTTCTCCCAGCCTGTCGCCATGGTGACGCCCTTGAACTCTGAATCAGAAGAGTCCATGGAAAAGCCCCAGATGAACATGGATGCTGAAGACCCAAGTTATGATAACCTGAACAAACTGGATATTCCAGATTATCCCATCATCCCAGGGAAGAAAGAGCTAATCAAAATCCCAAGATGGGACAAAGACCACAATGAAGAAGCACCCGTCAGACCCATGTCCACCTTCCAAAACAGCCCAAGCCCATCCTCAGAGACAAAGCCCTTCATAACCCCTGAAACCGACCTAAATCTGGGCTTTGATGACCTCAAGCTGACCTTTGATGACCTCAGGCTGACATTTGATGACAATCCCTATCTCTCAAACTCGTCCTCCTCCTTTTGGTCACCAAACAGGCAGACCGGGAAAGCCTTAGCCATGCCTAAACCACAGAAAGCTGAGCTATATGAAACAGGGGTCTAGATGCTAGAGTGAAATGTTGTACACGTTGTGGGATCTTGTTTCCACATGGAAGTGAAACATTTACCATACACAGTAGGAGTTTTTTTTTCCCCGAGCATGCCTGAAATGCTATTTACACAGTATGAGTTTTTTAATTAAAAAGGACAAAGAATGTTGACTGCTCACGAGTTCTTGCCACATGAAAGATAAATGTTGCACACAGTCATAGATTTGAATTTTTTTTTCACACAAAGTAAAATAAGGCAGAATCTTAGATTTTTCACTAATGATGTTCTTTTAAACAGTTTTTTGGTAAAGGCAGACCAAAGGACACATGGAGAAGAACAACAGAGAAGATACTGAACAATAGAGGGCTCACCTGGGCAAGAGTGGAAAAAAAAGGCATCTACAGGAAACCCTTGCAAAAGCCCCATGAGCCCAGAGCACTTAAGGTTCAAAGAGAGAGAGAGAGGGAGAGAGAGAGATAGAGGGAGAGAGAGAGAGAGGGAGAGAGAGAGGGAGAGAGAGATAGAGGGAGAGAGAGAGGTATACAGTTGTTTCCATAAAAAAGTGAGATGTTGAATCAATAAATCAAATACTCTTAACTGTTTTCACAAAGTGAAATGTTGAATCACATACTCTTTACAGTTGTGCTCGTAAAGAGCGAAATGTAAAATACGACTCTCAGAGTTCTTTTCTCACAATCAAAACTGAAATGCTGCACCATACATTCTCAGACTTGTTTTTTACAGGAAAGTGATGATATTACAGTGCGTACTATTAATGCTGACATAAAAGAAGATTAAATGTTGACCGTATAATTCAGAAAGCTTTGTTATGGCCTGGAGATCATCAAAGTAGATAATGAACAAGGTCAGATATGTCTTTTATAGAAGATGTTAAACAAATGCTGCCATGAAAGCAACCAAAAAATGCAGTTTTTTCTTTACTCGTAAACTTACATACATCAGCCTTCTGTTTCATTGTATTAGGTATACATTGTTTTTTTTATTTATAAATATTTGCGAAGTGGATCTCCATGGTAAACTAATGGTCATATGTTATGATATGATGTAATGACCCGGTCATCTGTCATGTTGTTGTGTAATGACACAGTCTGTTGATAATGATGTGGTTCAAGAACTTGGTCATAGGTCACATGTTATCTTCATCATATAATGCTCCAGCCATGTGCCATAATGCGATGTAACAGCCCTAGTTATTTGTCAAGCTGTAATGTAACATGTCATGACGTTGTGTAATATAATGATCTCGTTAACTGGCAAATATATATATATATATATATATATGGTGGCCTGATTAGCTGAATGGTTAGACAATCGGTTTACTAATCCAGTGGCACCAGGTTCAGTCCCAGCGGTGGAAATTTTTCTGGTACACACAAAAAAAAAGCCCCAGGGTCGACCCAGCCTCCAAAAATGGGCACCAGAGAAATCTGGGAAGGTAAATACAGCCAGGCGTGATACTGACCACATAAGACTTTCATGTGCCGAAGGTCATGGAAAATACATCCCCAATATGTCTTAATTTGCATGGAGGAGACTCACCCAGTTTTAACTCTAGCACAGCATGTCAGCATGTTGTCTTCTTCTTCTTCTTCATACACATTGTTTGTCTATATCTGCAGTCCTGTCTCTTGGATAAATTTCACTGTTTTTTTGTAATTCATGTATGGAACTGTAGAGCTTATCTTCTTTAGTGGTTTCACTAGGCCAGTAATTATTTCTCAGTGTCTCGTAGCTGGTGCAGTTTTGGATGATATGTTCCACAGTTTGGGGCACCTGGGCACATGTACATAGATTAGTAGTACCAACCTTAAACTTTGTATACATATGACTTCAGAGTCGACTGTATCCTGTTTGGAGATGGAAAATGGTGACTTGTTCCTTTCTGTTTAGCATGTGATGGTCATCATGTGCTACTGTTTGTGTGTTTGTGACTTCCTGTAGGTTTTTATCATGCTTTTCTTCTGATTATAGGTGACTGGTATGTCTGGTTGCTCCATTTCAGTGCCCTCTTTGGCCAGACGGTCAGCTTTCTCATTGCCTGGTATCCCACAGTGAGATGGAGTCCACTGCAAGGTGACTCTGTGTTGTAAGCCAATTTTTGACAAGGCATCCTTAAGGTCTGGTGGGTTATTGCACTGAAGAGCTTCCAGTACTGATCTTGCATCTGTGAGAATTACTACAGGACATGTATCAATTCTGGAGTCTGATAGTTTTTCAACTGCAGCAATAATTGCCCTAACTTCTGCATCATAGTTGTTGCAGTATTTTCCAGTGGGTATGGAAATCTTGTCAGTGGTGTTGTTTGGATATTCAGTATGTGCTCCTGCCCCTCCATTCTTTATGGCATTATGTGCAGATCTGTCTGTATACACACATATACAGCTGTCACATGGATATTTGTCATTTAAGCATGTTGTAAATCTCACAGCAAATAAGGTAAAAAAAAATTCATGAAAACATTTAATTCTCGCTGATATTTGTAAACTGTGTTATAAGGTATTGAATGTTGTATTTGACAAAACCGGTATTTCAGAAAGTACTTCATGTAAAGTGAAAGTCAGGTACAAGTGTACTGCCTTGAAAAAAATATCCTAGTGCCATCACTGGTGTAATGGCCTGGTCATTTGTCATTATTTTCTATAATGAGCCAGTTATTATTTAGGGTCTATTGTCAAATGTAATTGTTTTTTTTTCCCTGTAAATCTAGTCAGCTATTGTAATGTGAATGTGAATAATATTAACTTCACATATTACAATTGACTGTAAAATTTTCAGAAAGATCTCTGATTATTTTATAATTTGGTGTGACAATATACTAAAGTAAAATGCTTAGCTGCAAAGTCATAGTTGTATTTCATGAGTTTATGAATTTATATGACTTAACACAACTTGTCCTCAAACTCAACTTCTTTGAATTTAATTAAATATTTCGATCAGATTAGTGGTGTGGCCATGGGTACCAAAATGGGTCCAAGCTGGGAATGTCTGTTCATGGGTTATTTTGTGAAGATGATGGGTCATATGATGGGTCATATGATGGGTCATATTGTGAAAATATGGTCATACATCACTGATAGTAAACATAATGAAGTTATTGAAAAATGTATTGAAATACAATGTACAGTATCCTGAGCTGTTGTAAAGATCTATGCAGGTACTATAATCAGTGATGTTCTTGTTTTTCAAAAGGTTTCATCAAATTTTTCAAAGATCTGGTAATATATCATAAACTTTTTTTGAAGATCTATTCATAAATCATAAACTTTTCTGAAGATCTGGTCATAAATCATAAACTTTTCTTAAGGTCTAGTCATATATCGTTAACTTTTTAAAATATCTGGTCATAAAATATAAACTTTTCTAAAGATCTAGTCATAAATCATAACCTTTTGTAAAAGTCTGATTGTATATGATAAAATTTTGAAGGCATTGTCAGCCATCAAACACTGGTGGAGATACTGAAGATGGGATCGGAGCACTTATGGACTAATCATCCAATATGCAATGAGGATGATCCATCGACTAACTGAGTAAATTACAAGGCCTACAACTGTGTGCTGATGAGTAAATTGTCAATATTTTGAGATTTTTTTAAAAAGTTAAACAAAAAAACAAGAACGGTTTGGAACTGCCATAAATTCAGATTTGCTAGACTTTCCAGCATCTTTGTAGCTGGTTTAAGATCTTTATCACCCAGGGAGCTCTAAAATGGGACTAAAAAAATGAAAATGTATGAGATTGTATGGGTGTACATGGGTCAGTGTAAATAGCGCAGGTAAAGGTGGCCCTATTGTGCCATCTTCTTACATCTTACATTCTTTCCGTTGCTGTTAAATGTCACATAGGTCTCACACTGTAGTTGCCAAGTTTTTCTGTTTTCTGTGAGTTTTTCAACCTCATCAAAGAATCTTATTCTCATTATTTTAGCTTCTTTCAGCAATGTTCTATTTAGAGTTCCACATGGTTGACCTATTTTTCTTTGTTCTGTTGTCCTATCTGATAGCTTGTTTTTGGATTCTCTGACTGTTTTTTCTCATCACATGGCCTATATGTCCATATTTTTTCCTTTTTTATCACTGATGAGACTGGTTGTTGTGTGCTCATCTTCCTCATCTCCAAGTTGGTCTTGAATTCATTCCATTGTACATAGAGCATTTTCCTTAGGTTTGTGTTTTCAGATGTGTCTAATTTGTTTTCTATTTCTTTTGTTGTTTTCCAGCTTTTGCACATGTAAATAAATTTGCGTTGAGTGATTTTAACTTTGTTTTCCACGCTTATAACTTTTGATTGCCATATTTTCTCAAGATTTTTAAAGGCCAGTGCTGCCTTTGCAATTATAATTCTAACTTCTTTTCTGGTGTCACAATCCTGGTCTACATACAGCTGCCGAGATATGCAAACTGGTTTACTTGTTTAACACCCGTAGATGCACTTTATGCGGTGTGGTACTAGTGCCTAAATGTTCCTTGACTCTTGACCTAGGGCTACCTTGGGGAATGTGACATCAGTGCTCATATCTTCTTTGACCTGTCAGCACACTGGAGGGTGGTGCGATCAATGTCATGCCTGGCTGAGTTTCTTTCCCTACATGGAACTAGAAAAACCAGGTACCCATTTCTATAGCATGGTCACTGTATAGTACCAACAGGTGTCAGACTGAAGTAGTGTACCTTGATAGTGTATCATAATAGTGAACCATAATAGTGTGCCATAATAGTGTACCATAGTAGTGTACTATAATAGTGTACCATAGTAGTGTACTATAATAGTGTACCATAACAGTGTTCCTCCTATTGATATTTATGGATGAGTGAAAGTTGCTAAAGGAGAAGTCAGTACTTTTTGATAAAGAGGGTCTACAATCTGCTGACACAGGAGTCACCCTCAGTTGTGTGACATCAGTGGGATGGAAGGCTCTGTATCATTAATGGTGAGATTCATCTTGTTCATGTCCAGTTCTAATGTCCAGCTGTTCTTGACAGTTTACATAAAGACATTTATATGTCCTGACAAATCTTAGAAATTTTGTTTGGGTAGTGGCACAAGGGAGAGATCCAGATATCCCACCAGAGAACACAATTGCCCTATAGACTTTTCTAGTGGCACAGGGTAGAGATCCAAATATCCCACCAGAGAACACAATTGCCCTATAGACTTTTGTAGTGGCACAAGGGAGAGATCCAGATATCCCACCAGAGAACACAATTGCCCTATAGACTTTTCTAGTGGCACAGGGTAGAGATCCAGATATCCCACCAGAGAACACAATTGCCCTATAGACTTTTGTAGTGGCACAGGGGAGAGATCCAAATATCCCACCAGAGAACACATTTGCCCTATAGACTTTTCTAGTGGCACAGGGGAGAGATCCAAATATCCCACCAGAGAACACATTTGCCCTATAGACTTTTGTAGTAAAATCCATATCATATAGGTCACAGAAATGTTTTATAGTCCCATGTAGTGAAATCTAACTCCAACAGATCACAGAACTGACCTCTAGTCCAATGTAGTGAAATCTATCTAAGTCCTATAGATCACAAAAATGTCTTATAGTCTCAAGTGATGAGATTGTATAACTCTAGTAGATATAATAACTAACTTCTAGTTCCATATGGTGAAATCTATCTAAATCCTATGGATCACAAAAATGTTTTCCACAGTCTAGCTCCTGTAGATAATGAAACTGATGTCTAGTCTCATTTAGTGAAATCAAACTCCTGTAGTTTACAGAACTGACCTTCAATCTCATGCATTTAAATTAAATTAAATGCTGTACAGATCTCTGAATTGACCTCTAGCCCCATGCAATAAAATCAGATTAATTCCACTGGATCGTAGAAATGTCCCTTTGCTTTCCAAAGATGGGTCCAGCTGACCTACATAGATCAGATAAATGTGTTTCTAATATATCATACTAAAGCTCAACTATTCTCCACAGATCATTACGTTAGAAAAATGTTCTTAAATATGTAGAACTCACTTCCCTTCAAATAGGTTAAATAATAATCATATGTTGACATACTGAGGCAAAGAATCTGCTAAATCAAAGGCTACCTCTGTTTCCAAAAAAAAAAAAATCTTTTTAACCTACATAACATGGCACATTAGCCTTCATCTGTTTACTGTCTTAGTCAGTACAGAAGTAAGATGTATAAATCAAACAGTGCATATATGTACAACTTGTACTTGTACGAACTCCCTGTAACTGCGAGCTGTTGTTCTTTGCAGCTGATGCTGTAGAGATGTTGAAGCACAGCATCGTATCAGCGTGGGAGCGGGTTATGGCAGCTGCTTTTTCATTCCCAGAGTACAGCTAAAAAGCAGGGGGTGTGTGTGCAATGCTTCTTTAGCAGACTCCGCCAACATGGGGACTATGGCGATCCCTACCCAGTTAGCCAGGCTATGCCTGTTAATGGGTGTACCACGGAGAGGTGGGACAGGGTCTTGGTCAGCTATGGGTCGCTAACCCTGACGCTGGCATATCAGCTATGGGTCGCTAACCCTGACGCTGGCATATCAGCTATGGGTCGCTAACCCTGACGCTGGCATATCAGCTATGGGTTGCTGATTACCTTATCGGGTGTCTTCACCTTCATATATATATATATAAAGCTTTTCACATTTTCAAAGTCACTGTTAACTGTGGCCAGTGGAGTAGAGTAGTGGATCCTGCTGTGCATTTTTTTCATATTCAACATATTTATTTGCGCTCTTAACCCTTATGTTGCCTGTTGTCCCTCATGTTGGATGTTGATCCTAATGTTGACTGCTGACCCTTTCTGTTAACTGCTGGCCCTTTCTGTTGCCTGCAGGCCCTTTCTATTGACTGTTGGCCCTTTCTGTTGACTGTTGACCCCTTTTTGTTGACTATTGACCATGATGTTGACTGTTGACCCTTTCTGTTGGCTGTTGACCCCTATTTTGACTGTTAACCTTAATATTGACTATTGACCCTGGTGTTGACTGTTGACCTTTATGCTGACCCTACTTTCTATTGACTGCAGGCCCATTCTGTTGACTGTTGACCCTTTATGTTGACTGTTGGCCCTTTATGTTGACTGTTGACCCTGATGTTGACTGTTGACCCTGATGTTGACTGTTAACCCTTTTTTGTTGACTGTTGACCTTGATGTTGACTGTTGACCCTTTCTGTTGACTGTTGACCCCTATTTTGACTGTTAACCTTAATGTTGACTGTTGACCCTGGTGTTGACTGTTGACCTTTATGCTGACCCTACTTTCTATTGACTGCAGGCCCATTCTGTTGACTGTTGACCCTTTATGTTGACTGTTGACCTTTTATGTTGACTGTTGACCCTGATGTTGACTGTTGACCCCTATTTTGACTGTTGACCCTGATGTTGACTGTTAACCCTTTTTTGTTGACTGTTGACCTTGATGTTGACTGTTGACCTTGATGTTGACTGTTGACCCTGATGTTGGCTGTTGACCCTGATGTTGACTGTTGACCCTGATGTTGGCTGTTGACCCTTATGTTGACTGTTGACCCTTATTTTGACTGTTAAACTTAATATTGACTGTTGACCTTTATGCGACCATTACCAGTGATGTTGATGATGACCCTTATGTTGACATTACTGTTGACCCTTGTATTGGCTGTTGACCCTAATGTTGACTGTTGACACTTAAGTTTACTTCCGACCCCTATGTTGACTGTTGACCCTTCTGTTGATTTGTGACGCTCATGTTGACTGTTGACCCAAATGTTGACCATTAACCACATCTATAACTGATAACCAACCTTATCTGTTGGTGCCTATTTATCACACAGACTCTTTTCCACACATTGAAACCCTGACACACTTGTTTATTTTGTACAAAGTTGTATATTTGTTTACACATCTGGTTTCAAATGAACAGAAAGTGTCATACTTTTAATATATCCCGTGTTACAGCACTTTATAGCATGAAACTGTAAGAGACGATGGAGGAGAAAACTAGTCTCAGAAATGTTTATATAACATGACGTGGGAACATGTATCATGGGAAGGGAAGAAGATGAAAATACTTACTGCAAAAAATGGTTTGATAATAATAATAATAACAACAACAGTAATATACGTGAAGACGACAAAGGAAAAAGTGGATAGATGGGGGGTGAAAGGAACACTGAGGAAGCATAACATGACAGCTACCCAGGCCTCTCACCTTGCTACTGACCGAAGTCTGAAACTGTCTGTGACACTAATGGCATAAGCAGACTTAATTGTCTTAAAAGTCTTCTCATCAAAATGTCATATTGTCCCATTTTGTTTATTCTCTCCCAAAAAGTATTGGCCACAAAATGTCATCTTGAATTTGCAGAAGACTAATTCAGTGGTTCTCAATTATTCCTTTAGGACATAGAGCCCATTTCTGGCTGGACAACGCCTGTGGACAGCTGTATTAGAAAAAGTTGGTCCATGAACCCCAAAAATCCTTCTTTGGGCTCCGGGGGTCCATGAATCCAAGATTTAGATCCACTGTTCTAGTTAGTTTCAGTGTATCACAGAAAGCAAACGACGAACTTACTCAGAGAAGTTGCAGAGCAGTGGAGACTAATGAAAACCATAACAAAAAGACAATAAGCTTTTCATGACATGTCATGAGAAGATAGGAGTTTTAGAAACTAGCAATCGCTAGAAAACTCAAGGGGAAAAGAAGAAGAAAAGTATCTGGATTCGCTAGGTGGCACAGGAAAGAAAAATTGACTGATTTGATTGGAAAAAGATGGAAAAGAAAGGCAAAAAAAAAAAAATGGAGAAAGCATGATCTCCAAAGTCCATCAAAGCCTATTTCTAAAAATTGAGCGAATAAGTTTTAAAAAAAGTTGTTTTTTTCTTTTTTTTTTTTTGGGGGGGGGGGGGGGGGGGTTAGCCAAAAACAGAGAAGAGAGAAAAAATGATACGGAAACCACCGAATGGCGTGACGGAAATGAACGAAGACAATTCATTCGTCATTGTGCAGAATCAGAGTACGTTGCAGACAGAATGGAGATCCACTGACGTCCACCTCAGTTTAGAAGTCACATGATGATGATGATGATGATGATGTACAGTTATACAGTTATGATGTACGTCCACTATAAATATAAAATGTTTGTCTGTTCTATGTTCAGTTTTACTGACTGAAACATCCCATGTATCTTAATCTTTAGTACTGTCATTAATTTTATGCAAGTTTTTGTCACTAATTTTGTGCAATACCATGAATTCATTATGTGCAATAACCGTTATAATGCACGTACAAGATAAGAGGCCTAATATCAAAAGATATGCGTGTTCTAAATATTTTTAATACAGAAATTAGCTTCCCCCATACATCAAAGTTTAAAGGGCTAAAATTTGTGGAATTTAAAAAAATTCTAACAAACTTCTTTTAAAAAAAAAACAAAAAAACTTTTTAGCATTTTTAATACTTGACAGAAAATTGAAAATTTCAAATCTCTTCTTGTAATCTGAATTTAACTCACTCCTGGATTAGTTTCCATGATCTTACCAGAATAAGCTTTTATGAGAAATTTTGGTAGAAGACAAAAAACTAGAAGGAAGATATTCTATAATTAAACAAAAAAATATGGTCCACCTGGGTTAGATATGTGCTGCTTCTCAGCGTATTTAGACTTTGCCTAAATGTCGCTCTGCGCACGGATTAGCATCGGCGTGCAAGTTGCTACCGTTGGGTTGTTTTAGAATGAAAGAGTTGAAATGCAGATGATAGAAACTTAGTTTTATAGAAATAAGACTAGAAACTTAGTTTTATAGAAATAAGACTAGAAACTTAGTTTTATAGAAATAAGACTAGAAACTTAGTTTTATAGAAATAAGACTAGGAACTTAGTTTTATAGAAATAAGACTAGGAACTTAGTTTTAGAGAAATAAGACTAGAAACTTAGTTTTACAGAAATAAGACTAGAAACTTAGTTTTACAGAAATAGTACCACATTATTCCATAACCATCTTCACTCACCATTCAGTAAAAAAAAAAAAATGGCATGTATATATGAACCACAACAAAACTTTTCTTTCTATGCAAGTAATGAATTACTATGAATCCATCTTTCTATATGTTATTAACCAATAATAATGAAATTTTGCCGTTGTCTGTATTTGATGTCGGCGTTTCAGATGAACTTGTTATGCGCCCCTGGATGTGCGATTCGAATGGGAAAACCTGTTTTGAAATCAAGGTTAAGGTCTGAGGATTTTTCCACCCTTTCCACTGTGGTGGTGGTTTTGGGGGGGTGGGGGGTAGAATAAGAGAACTGAAGCCTCCAGAATGTACACTCTTTGGCGTCTGCTGTAGGTAAGCGACTATCACATCAGCAACTTCATTATGAGCTGTCGTATTGACAGTTTTGTTTTCTTTTTCTTATCAAGAATATACAAAGTTACAATCAGTGATGTAGCGAAGTTACGAACTTGTCCTGCGTTCTCTCTTCTAGAGACTCTGTGATTTACCCTCCATTATAGCTTATGACGGCAATTTCTTTTTTTTCTCTCAGCGCCTGAATGCAGATATAAAACCTCGTCAATCTTCCCTGAGGATGATATTTTGCTACCTAGGTATTTGAAATGTTTCACTTGTTTCAAGGGCTGGTTGTCTAGGAGGATCTTTGTTTGGATTTCTTCTCTTGCTATGATCATGACTCTGTTTTTTTTTTCAGTATTGGTCTTTATGTTGTGGGTTTTGCATGCTTTTGCTAAATTATCCATGTTCTGCTGTAGGTAAATTATCCATGTTCTGCTGTAGGTCTTTTTCTGATGTGGCTATAAGTGCTTGATCATCAGCAATAAAGGAGTTCGTTTATGGTTCACTTATTGGGCATGTCTTCTGGAAGGTGTTGTGGGTTTATCAGCATTCTTTCTGGGGTTGGGGTGTTGGGCCAACATGTGGGTGCTATTTCAAAACTGTACTATTAATAGAAGGCCTGACAGAAGGGACGACCTAGCACCAGATGGACTCAGGACATCACGGAAAGTCTGAACGTGTCACTTTGCAAGACACCGGCCAACTTGCGCAAGACCCTGTTGCATACAGGGAGACTATGATGGAGATAGCGTTCTGGAAAGGACACGTCACGTGAATGAATGAAATGATTACAAAGGAAAGCAATTTATCATATTGTTTTTTACAAAATTTGTACATAAATTATAAAACACTTACATTAAGTGACACTATGATTATGAGTTACGTTTACTTGTAGCTATGAAACAAAATTCACTGTTTTATTTTCAGCGAACATTGATATCTTTTTTTAAAAACTATTATCATTTATTTGCCCTCATTATGAATGTTTCTGTAATCATTTACTGTCAATGTTCACAATGTCGGAATCATTCCACCAGTTTCTCCATGAAGTGTACTCCTGTAGGATTACTGAACAGTATAAACAACTGAGTATGGCACAACAAACCGGCCAAAATTAATCAGAAAAACAAATTTGTCGTGTGTCACTAAGTGTTTTACCGGTTTTTTTTTTTGTTGCATTGTGAACTTTTTTGCGTTTTCCATGTGACCAAAAATATTTCCTTGCCTTCCATATTTGCACCCGTGCCATAGAATTATCCGGGTTCTATTTATTGCTATTTTTAGTTTTAATTTTATGAGGGATTCATAGCTGTCCTCATGCAAGAAAGGGTCTCTCCAACCAGTAATGTAGTCTCTCTTTTCTTTGTTCACAAATATAATATCAAGTGTCTAGTCTCTTCTGTCAGAATATGGAATTTCGATTCTTCATGTAAGTATCGATAGCATCATAGTAAGTTTTCTCAACAGTTCCTTCATAATAGACAACTAACAATAGGTCGCTACTGGGATCTACGATGTTAATGATTCACTAGTACTTAGACATAACATTACTACTAGGGAAATCAACTAGCATTTGGAGATAGCATTGCTTGGATGTACAAGTATTCAGCACAATAAAGTATTCCTGTATCGGGCTTCGCTAGCAGGTATAGACTTGTCACTGTGGAGTCTTCACTAGCAGCAGGATCTGTCCTCCTTGGGATTTACCGCTGTTTATATCCCATTAGGATCTATCGCTGTAAGGAAACTATTAGCTCTATGATCTATCGTATATAGTTGTATACTTATACACTAATTATTGTATGATCTATCGCTTCTAGGAGCCCTACTAGTTCTGTGATCTATCACTTCTAGGAGCCCTACTAGTTCTGTGAACTTTTCGATTTCGGGAGCCCTACTAGTTCTCCGGTCTATCACTTCTGCTAGCTCTCCGATCTATCACTTCTGCTAGCTCTCCGGTCTATCACTTCTGCTAGCTCTCCGATCTATCACTTCTGCTAGCTCTCCGATCTATCACTTCTGCTAGCTCTCCGGTCTATCACTTCTGCTAGCTCTCCGGTCTATCACTTCTACTAGCTCTCCGGTCTATCACTTCTACTAGCTCTCTGATCTATCATTTCTGGGAGATCTACTAGCTCTGTGATCTGTCACTACTGAGAATCCACTAGCTATGTGACCTGTCACTTCTGGGAGCCTACTAGCTCTGTTACTTATCACTACTAGAGACCCATTAGCTCTGTGATCTATCATTTCTAGGAGCCCTACTAACTCTAACTTTCGATTCCGAGAGCCCTACTGGCTCTCCGATTTATCAGTTCTACTAGCTCTGTAATCTGTCACTACCAAGAATCCATTAGCTCTGTGACCTGTCACTTATGGGAGCCTACTAGCTCTGTGATTTACCATTACGAGAGATCCAATAGTTCTGTGACTTACCACTGCAAGAGACCCACTAGCTCCGTGATTTACCACTTCTAGAGACCCACTACCTCTGTGGCTTACCACTACTAGAGACCCACTAGCTCTGTGATCTGTCACTACCATGAATCCACTAGTTCTGTGACCCGTCAGTTCTGGAAGCCTACTAGCTCTGTGACTTATCACTACGAGAGATCCAATAATTCTGTGACTTATATCTACTAGAGACCCACTAGCTCTGTGACTTACCACTGCTAGAGAAGAGACCTACTAGCTCCGTGACTTACCACTACTAGAGACCCACTAACTCTGTGACTTGCCACTACTAGAGACCCACTAGCTCTGTGACTTACCACTACTAGAGACCCACTAGCTCTGTGACTTGCCACTACTAGAGACCCACTAACTCTGTGACTTACCACAACTAGAGACCAACTAGCTCTGTGACTTACCACTACTAGAGACCCACTAGCTCTGTGACTTACCACTACTAGAGACCCACTGACTCTGTGACTTACCACTTCTAGAGACCCACTAGCTCTGTGACTTACCACTACTAGAGACCCACTAGCTCTGTGACTTACCACTGCTAGAGACCCATACCATCTTTATGAAGAAACCGCTTTCTTTTCTCAAGAACTCTGGATTTTATATACAAAAATAGCTGAGCCCAGATGTACACTATATCCTCATTTGTTCTATATGACCCCCCATGTTTAGATTGTCAGTGAGAAAGAGAGAGAAATGAGTGTAATTAGGTCGAAGGTCATGACATCTGAACTGTTGTCCTCGCGGACATTATAATTATGTCACTAAACTGAAGTTGTCGAGTGCCTTGTGAAACAGTTATAACCTGGGTTTTTTCCCCTTACTGTAGACAGTTTCGAGTTATATCTTAATGTAACCAGTTTTCATTTTTTTTTCCTTTCGAGCACTTGAAAGTTGTAGTGACTAGAAAATTCTTATTCTGCCTCTCCTTTAAAGAAACAAAACGGTTTTCGTTATTTTGTCTCCTATAAAAAGATATTTATGAATTATTAAATAATCTCCCTTGAATGGAATTTTCATTGAGTAGTTTCCCTTCCAAAATGTTACTAAGTGCTCTCACATAACACCTGGTTTAAATTGTATGATCTCTTTATTTTGGGAATCTTCAAATCTATTTTTAAAGTGGAATATTAGCTAACATTCTTTCTTGTTTGTGTGTGTGTGTGTGTAAAATATGTAATATTGTTATATGACTCCACTGTAAATTCATTTTGGTACTATTTATTACTCTGTAATATTACTTTTTTTTTAAAAATTGAGTGTACTCTTATGTAACACACTAAACTTTGGTGTGATCAAGCTACCGTGAAAATTTGTAACTTATTTAGACTGTTCAATAAAAACTGAATTTTTTGTACGAAGAAAACGAGATCGTTGTTCATTGCTGTTAGGATGAAAGATCCAGTGTGTAAAATGATTGTCTGCGAATCATCTATGCCTTCTGGAAAAGTCCACCAGTGCTACCTTTTCCTTGTTTATATACACAATAGCAGCGACACGGCTTCAGTGTGTTTAAATATCAGTGTTTTGTGTCGTTTTTATATATAACGTGTAGTTCTTTGTGTCGTTTTACTATATAACGTATAGTTCTCTGTGTCATTTTAATACATAGCGTATAGTTTTTTTCTGTCGTTTTAATATACGTCTATAACCTATAGTTCTTTGCACCGTTTTAATATATAACGTATGGTTCTTTGCACCGTTTTAATATATAACGTATGGTTCTTTGCACCGTTTTAATATATAACGTACGGTTCTTTGTGTCGTTTTAATATATAACGTATGGTTCTTTGCACCGTTTTAATATATAACGTATGGTTCTTTGTGTCGTTTTAATATATAACGTATGGTTCTTTGCACCGTTTTAATATATAACGTATGGTTCTTTGTGTCGTTTTAATATATAACGTATGGTTCTTTGCATCGTTTTAATATATAACGTATAGTTCTCTGTGTCGTTTTAATATATAACTTATAGTTCTCTGTGTCGTTTTAATATATAACTTATAGTTCTCTGTGTCGTTTTAATATATAACTTATAGTTCTCTGTGTCGTTTTAATATATAACGTATAGTTCTCTGTGTCGTTTTAATATATACGTATGGTTCTTTGCACCGTTTTAATATATAACGTATGGTTCTTTGCACCGTTTTAATATATAACGTATGGTTCTTTGTGTCGTTTTAATATAACGTATGGTTCTTTGCACCGTTTTAATATATACGTATGGTTCTTTGCACCGTTTTAATATAACGTATGGTTCTTTGTGTCGTTTTAATATATAACGTATGGTTCTTTGTGTCGTTTTATATATAACGTATGGTTCTTTGCACCGTTTTAATATATAACGTATGGTTCTTTGTGTCGTTTTAATATATAATGTATGGTTCTTTGTGTCGTTTTAATATATAACGTATGGTTCTTTGTGTCGTTTTAATATATAACGTATGGTTCTTTGTGTCGTTTTAATATATAACGTATGGTTCTTTGTGTCGTTTTAATATATAACGTATGGTTCTTTGCACCGTTTTAATATATAATGTATGGTTCTTTGCACCGTTTTAATATATAACGTATGGTTCTTTGTGTCGTTTTAATATATAACGTATGGTTCTTTGCACCGTTTTAATATATAACGTATGGTTCTTTGCACCGTTTTAATATATAACGTATGGTTCTTTGTGTCGTTTTAATATATAACGTATGGTTCTTTGTGTCGTTTTAATATATAACGTATGGTTCTTTGCACCGTTTTAATATATAACGTATGGTTCTTTGCACCGTTTTAATATATAACGTATGGTTCTTTGCACCGTTTTAATATATAACGTATGGTTCTTTGCACCGTTTTAATATATAACGTATGGTTCTTTGTGTCGTTTTAATATATAACGTATGGTTCTTTGTGTCGTTTTAATATATAACCGATGATGAAGTAACTTCTTTCCTTCCTTCATTCCTTCCTCTATTTCTTTCTTTCTTTCCTTCCTTCCTTCATTCCTTGCCTTCTTTACCCCTACCTGGAGCACAGGCCACCAACAAAGGCTCTCCATTTATTTCTGTCCTGGGCTGTTTCTTCTACCTGTCCAGGTGTGCTGGATCTTTTTGATCCATGCTTCAAGAGTCCTTCGCCAGGTAAACACCTTACTTTTCCTCGTTCCCTGGCGATTCCAGGTGAGAGCCTGTCTGGTTATGTTAGTGGTAGGCTTTCGACGCCTATGTGCTATCCATCTCCAGCTTCTTTTCATTATCATTTCTTTCACTGTGGGCTAGTTTGGTTTCTGTCATAGCTCCTCGGCACTGATGTTATCTGGCCGTCTAATCAGAAGGAGATTAACTATCACATGGGGCCCTAATCTAAACCTAGTAAGGGCCCCAACTCCCTCCAGCCTATACCGTCCATCTCCTGATATACAGCCTTGATCCCCTCTAGTTGTCATCTCTTCTTCTTCTTCTTTTTCTTCTTCAGCTTTCCGACCCATTAAGGCTCATTGCTGCAGATAAAGTTCGCCTCCATTCCTCTCTATTCCTAGTCTTCTCTCTCTCTCTCTCTGTAGTTGGTGACACCAATTTCTTTTATATCCTCTTCAATGTTGTCTTTCCATATCTGTCTTGTTCTACCCATCAGTCGCGTTTCCCTCATCTCTTGTGCGAACATAATTTTCGTTTGTCTGTTCTTTTCCATTCTTTCTACATACTTGTGATTTTTACTATTGCTATATAACGTTGTACTGCACAAACCAAACATAAACTTATACGTCCCTGTCTTATGTGTAACATAACCTGCTAGCACAGCTGCACGGGAAATGATGACTGCTATAAAACTAGTTCTTAGTAGCTAGACAGGGGTGTATGGTTCATTTTTACAAAAAGGTAGAAAGAGTGAGCAAAAAAGTGGGCAGAAAAAAGAATAGCAGAAAGTAAGATGAGCACGGGTAAATGAAGAACATACAACATCCAACATTTCGATAAAAAGCCTATTTTTTCTTTCAAGGATCACATAACAAAAACAATGCAGTATCTAAAAACACTAACACCAGATAAAAAAAAACGCTTAGCTCTTTTCGCATCTTCCATGTAAGAAAGACAGAAGCTGAATGAGCCAATATGTTACAGCATCAGATGAAGTAACAAACTGTATTTGCAGTTTTTTCCCCTTCAACCTGGGCCCCTTGACCTTTCGGGCCCCTAGGGTTAAGCATGTTGAGCCTATTCGATAAACGATCACTGTATATACCACAGCTACATAGACCAGGATGGTGACACCAGAAAGGAAGTTAGAATTCGAATTGCAAAAGCAGCATTGGCCTTTAAGAATCTTGAGATCATATGGCATTCAAAAGTTATAAGCACAAAAACCAAGTTAAGATTATTCAATTGAAATGTAATATCCACCCTCTTTTATGCATGTGAAAGCTGGAAAACAACTAAAGAAATAGACAAGAAATTAGACACTTTCGAAAACAAATGCCTAAGGAAAATACTTGGTATAAAGTGGAACCAACTGAAGAACAACGCAGAGATAAGGAACAATTTTTTATAAATAGGAAACTACGAGGCTTTGGTATGATAAAGTAAGAGAACAAATTTTGTAGGATTTGACCTCGAAAAAATCATAGATAAAGCACTTTAGTGAGACGTGAGAGAAAGAAAAATCACAAGATAATTACCTGGGATTCGAACACGGACTCCAGTAGGACGAGCAGCCGTCTAGCCACGAGAGAACAGCGTGCTATCGACTTAGCCAACTAGCACCCCAATAAAGATGTTTTGTTGACATAGTCTTTAATAACAGCTCAGCAGACATGAGGGATCGTGATTTCCTATTTATAAAAAATTGTTCCTTAAAACTATACCTGAAACTAACTTCAGGTAACTTCATTCGTTCGTTTGTTATTGTTGTTCAAGTATGCACGAGACATGGCAGGAGACCGTGTGTATGTTTGTCTAAAAGTTGGTACCTGCTAGAGAGACTGAATCTAGGCCACGGAATTTCTGTACCACAACCTTGTTTCTTTCCTGGTGTCACGATCCCTCGTGTCTACTGAACAGTTACTAATGACAATGCCAATAAAACACCTTTTTTGGAGGTGCTAGTTGGCTCAGTTCGTTAGTACGCTGTTCTCTCGTGGCTAGACGGTTGCTCGTCCTACCAGAGTCCGTGTTCGAATCCCAGGTAATTCTCTTGTGATTTTTCTTTCTCTCACGTCTCACTAAAGTGCTTTGTCTACGATTTTTTCGAGGTCTAATCCTACACAATTTGTTCTCTTACTTTAACGCAGAGATAAGAACGATGAGCGAACAACAACCAGTCTCATGGGTGATCAGAAAAAGAAGATGGACATATGTCGGTCATGTGATGAGAAGAAACAATCAGAGAATCCTTAAACAAGCTATCAAGTGGAACACAACAGGCCGAAGAAAAAGAGGTCGACCACGTGAAACTCTAAAGTGGACATTGTTAAGAGAAGCCAGCTCAGTGGGCATAACATCCCTTGATGAGATTGAAAAACTCGCCGAAGACAGGAAATCTCGGCAAACTACCATGTGAGACCTATGTGACGTTTAGCGGCACGGGAAGGATGTAAAATTTAAGTATATACCACAAAAGTATATTTTAACATACACAAACATACACAAGTAAGTTTTTTGCACGCTTTTGTTTGTGACTTTTTGTTTGCCAATGATAAAGGCAATTTTGTCCAAATATTGGGCTGTTACTGTTGTTTTTGTCGGCCATTTCATTGTTCCTACTCTTTACTGCTAACTTTTCTCCCTTCCTTTCTTTCTCTCCCTTCCTTTCTTTCTCTCCCTACCTGCTTTTCCTAAAACTGAACGGCGATTTTCCTACTCCAAGACTGTCGGATCTGGCAATCGACGATCCATATCTGATATGCTGGCTATCACATAATTCAACATCACATGTATTAAATTCAATGGATTGCACTACCAAGTTAAACTCTTAACATTTTTAATGATTTTAGAACACCAAAGAATGTGGCACTGAGGAGAACTAAAGCAACAGCAATAGCAGAACCCATTTTAGCTCCTGACACTAGCAAACAGTTATGTGATGATTTAACAAACGCCCACTATTTTCTTATTGCGACCGACGCTGGTAAACATGATCTCGAGAAACTTATCCCTTTCATTGTACAGTACCTAAAAATGGTATGACTATAAAAGTACTTAAACTTAAACGGTCTCTGACATAAGGAATTACTGTGTTAATGTGTTAGAAGAGAACACGACTGATAAACATAAATACTCTGAGTTCTGTGGCGACCATACACATACGAACTTTGGTGGAGTACGACGATCTGGTAGGAGCAATGTGTTCATAAAACTGAAGAGTGAACTAAATGAAAACCTTCTTGGTGTTGGATGCCCTGCCCACTTACTTAGTAATGTGGTGAAGGCAGAAGCTGATCTTCTAACTGTAGATGTAGAAACTATAATAATTAAACCGTTCCGTTATCTCTCAATATATGCTTCATAATGTGGTGAAGGCAGAAACTGGTCTTCTAACTGTAGATGTAGAAACTATAATAATTAAACCGTTATGTTATCTCTCAACATATACCGTACTCACGTAGCACCGAAAAGTATTTTGCGAATTTGTGGACGTAGAATATCAGAAACTGCCGTCACATACCAAAAAAAAAAAAAGAAAGGTTTTTAAACCTTTGCTTCCTGCAGTGAAAAGATCACTACATCTTTATGAAGCACTAAAATCGTTTGTCCTCTCAGAAGAAAAACCACCAAATGCCTTCATTGCCCTGTTTGAAAATCCCCTCGGCGAACCTTATCGTTTGTTTGCCCAAAGCCAGATGAGGTAGTCAAGAGACAAGTACTTAAACTGGAGAAGGCAAGCAGTATCTTAGAGGTAGGTGTGAAAGAAAAAAAGAATTTAAAAAATCCAAAACTTTATGAAAAATTGCAATGTATGGAATGTATTTTTTTTTCATTTTTTTTTTCTTTAACATAGGATTCATGTGAATTCATACTTTGTCTCCTCTTTCTGATTCTTCGTCTTGTTTGTGTTTGTATGATGAAGGCTAACGCCGAAACGTCACATCTTTGTAATCGTTAAGTAATAAAGCTGCTCCTACTTTTTTCCCTAGTTTCTACATGTTCATGTTCCCTAATATGCCTTAATGACATGGAAACAAGGATTTGTTTACCTTTACCTTTTACCTTAATTAACCACATCGCGGTTCTCAGAAGGATAAACTTCCGTCTAACTCTACTCCATAATCTCAAGCAATACCATCTTTTACGATTAACAGCGATAACAAATAACTGAAATTATAACCTGGTAACGTAAGCCAGAGGAAATCTCGCGCGCATCTCGCGCGGAACAACAACATCCGCACCGGACGTGATCTTTGATGAAATCGGAAGCGCATCGCGCATGGAGAAAGGCAAATTCGTCAGTCCATATCTGTAAATGTCGGTAGAGAAAGTGTCCAGCATTTGTTGTAATCTCCATGGAATATACTATATCTTTATAACTATCATCTTATTGATGCACAAAACATCAGAGAAGCAGCTGCTGTAGCCGTATCTCAATGTTCAAGCGTCTCACATACACGGTCTGTATCTAAGTTATCAAGTAATATATTTTACATCTTACATCCTTCCCGTACCGTTGAACGTCACATACAGCTCGCATGGTAGTTGGCCAAGTTTTTTCTGTTTTCGGCAAACTTTTCAACCTCATCAGGGGATTTTATGCCTGCTAATTTGGCCTCTCTTAACAATGTCCTCTTTAGAGTTTAACGTGTTCGACCTCCTTTTCTTCGACCTGTTGTGCTCCACTTGATAGCTTGTTTGGGATCCTCTGATTGTTTCTTCTCATCACGTGACCGATATATGTCCATTTCCTTTTTCTGATCACCCATAAGACTGGCTGTTGTTTGCTCATTTGCCTTACCTCTGGGTTGTTCTTGAATTCGTTCCGCTTTATACCGTGTACTTTAGTTAGTAATATATGCTGAGGTAGAATTCAGTTTATGGCCATTGTATTCGCCTTTACTTTAATCTTGAATCTACGTGTCGAATTATTGCGCTTAGGGACACGCCCATACATGCTCTGCTCTCTGTTTCAGCAACCTCCGGAGATTATGAACACTGATTATGCCTGTCAAATGTTGCTTCAGGAGGCCTAGAATTCTGCCAGCCAGCAACCCGGCTCTTCCTTTCCCTCCTCCCACATTCTCGCTTTCATCTTCTGTTGATGTATATTATCAACACATGCCCTTGCCTCCTCCTGCAGCAGTTGTTCGGCCACCGACTTCAGTATGTCCGTGTTATCCGTAGGATATTTGTTGCAATATCTGTTTCAATTCAGTACAGATGGCTAAAGTATGCTGATGCCTGGCTTTAGTCCCGTGATGCCGGGCCTTAGTTCCGTGATGCCGGGCCTTAGTTCCGTGATGCCGGGCCTTAGTTCTGTGATAAGGCCCTTAGTTCCTTGATGCCTGGCCTTAGTTCCGTGATGGCGGGCCTTAGTTCAGTCTACAAAACTAAAGAACACCGGAGTCAGAACAGTGACAAACCAGGTATGATAGGGTCTTGACCAGTTATTGTTAGCTCTCAGCTAAAAAAAAAAACAAAAAAAGAACATATCACCATATTTCCCAAGAATAAACAAACACACAAACAAACACAACTGCACGTTATTGAATGCCACAAGAAGAAACATTTAATATTTTGTTTCGCTGCTTTGCTTTCAGGTTGGAGATTTTGAAGATCCCTTTGTTGTTTCAGCTTCCGGTCAGAAGTGAGCCGAGCGCAGTTTTCTGGACACTGAGAGCAACCATGTCGTAATCAACAGGAGCAGGCTGGGTAATCTGACGTTATGGGTCACGTGATAGCTCTTCGAACATGCAAGGGTCTCTGCTCTTGACGCTGTTGATCCAGATTACAGTTCTGTTGAACGTGGCTTCTTGCTTTCTGTGGAAGTACGTGCTTCTTCTTCTTCTTCTTCTTCTTCTTCTTCTTCTCTTCTTCTTCTTCTTCTCTCTTCTTCTTCTTCTTTTCTTCTTCTCTTCTTCTTTCTTCTTTTCTTCTTTTTCTCCTTCTTCTTCTTCTCTTTTTCTTCTCTTCTTTCTTCTTCTTTTCTTCTCTTCTTCTTTTCTTCTCTTCTTCTTCTTTTTTTCTTCTTCTCTTTTCTTTTCTTCTTTTCTTCTTTTCTTCTTTTCTTCTTCTTCTTTCTTTTTCTCTTCTTCTTCTTTCTTCTCTTCTTCTCTTCTTCTTCTTCTCTTCTTCTTTCTTCTTCTCTTCTTCTTCTTCTTCTTTCTTCTTTTCTTCTTCTTCTTTTTCTCCTCTTCTTCTTCTTCTTTTTCTCCTCTTCTTCTTCTTTTTCTCCTCTTTCTTCTTCTCTTCTTCTTCTTCTTTTTCTCCTCTTTCTTCTTCTTCTTCTTCGTCTCCTCTTTCTTGTTCTTGTTGTTGTTGTTCTTCTTCTTTCATTATGTTCTTGAGCCTTAAGTATGGCATCGGATGGGGAAGGAGGTTACAGTTACTTGACTTAAGGACGCAAGTGGTAGAGAAATGAAAGCTGCTCATAAGAATCCACCAGGGGTATGCTCTACAACGTGTTCTACTTGTACCTCGTTTTACGACCAGTGTTGTTCTGTCTTCTAACAACGGACAGGACTCGTTTAGCAGTCGGCGCCATGTAGATGTTGGAACACAGTTATCGTGTCGAATTGGGTGTAGGTTATAGCGGTTATAGCAGCCAATTTCAGGACCAGGATTGGACCCACCCCCACCTCCCCCCTTTCCCAAAAGAAGAAGGAGAAGAAGAAGAAAAGGCTTGCCATGTTCAGAATACTTGACTAGCACCGAGGTCAGGTAGAGCGCTGCCGCATAAGCCAGCTTGAAATCGCTGTGCTGACTGCAATACCCTTTCTGAGGTGGTGACTGGAACGGGCAGCGGAGCAGATATGGGAACGTCCCTACTGCGGTAATGCCATTTTCTGAACAACGAACGAACAAGTATTACAGATCAGAGCAAGGATAAAAACAATCCCAGCGTTACAGATTTTCTGGCAATCCTTATTTTCTTTTATATTGTTTCGTGCTCCTCGTTTTTCTGCTTTTTGTTTTGCTTGAAAAAAGAAACTGTGATGTCCTACACGTCCTAGCCAGTATTCCCTTTACTGTTACCGTAGACTGTAAGATTAGTAGAGCCGGCCACGAGAGAACTTAGTCAGCAAGATTATGCTCAGCTAAAACCTAAATCAGCTGTTATATCATAATCATCATCATCATCATCATCATCATCTCGTGCCGTCTCCCGACGGAAGGTTGCCGGCAAAGAATCTCCACTCTGCTCTGTTTCTTGACTTTGTAGAACACTCGGGCAAGCTAGTCCCTGTCCTTCTCTTGATGCTCCCCATCTCTTGATGCTCCCCATCTCTTGATGCTGCCCATCTCTTGATGCTGCCTATCTCTTGATGCTCCCCATCTCTTGATGCTCCCCATCTCTTGATGCTGCCCATCTCTTGATGCTCCCCATCTCTTGATGCTGCCCATCTCTTGATGCTGCCCATCTCTTGATGCTGCCTATCTCTTGATGCTGCCCATCTCTTGATGCTGCCCATCCGTCTATGCAGTTCTTGTGTTCTTATTCTTTTCCCTTCGATCTTGCCTTCAAGAAAGGTCCTCACTGTACCTCTTGACATGCAACAAAAAATGTCTTAGCTGCCTTGTTTTTTTATGATTTTCAATATTTCTCTTTTCATTTCTAGTTAGTTTAGCACTAAGTTATTCGTTTCCTTTTCTGTCCATGGGATGCGCCTTATTCTTCTACATATCCACATTTCAAGGGCCTCAGTTCTCTTTTCTGTTGTCTTAATCAAGCTCTTGCTTGCCTTCTTCAGAACCGTCACACATTTATGTATATGTGTTCCATAGTTTCCCTGCCACGTTCTGCAGACAGTTGTTTGCAAGACAAGTGCAGCTACAAAGTGCGCGTTATTTTGTATTGAAATTCTCAAAGTATTAGACGTCCCTTATAGAGACTCAGTGTGATCCGGCCCTACCCACCCCGATTTGACATTTTCTTTTATGTAATACAAGAACAAAGTCACAGGGGGGTCAGGACAGGAGGATGTAGAGAGCCTTCGCTGGAAATTTGAGTCGTTTCTACTTTAAGTCACGGGTGTAATGATCTAATGATATAACTGCAATTCCGAGATTCCTTACTGAGAAATCGGATTTGGACCAATAATTACGCACAAACACACACGTATAAACACACACACACATAAAGGGAGAGAGAGAGAGCGAGATAGGAGAAATCTATATTTACCTACGTTTACGTTAAGTTTTGTTTTTATATTTCAGTGGAGCCAATAGGAAACCGCCGTAAGTGGTCACGTGTTGTTTGTCTGTAATGTCTGACGTCAGCCAATATGAACAATATTTCCAGTATATACGGTTCTGCAGAGTTTTTTTTTAACCAACATTCTGTAAACATCATCATTATCATGATCATCATCATCTTGGGCCGTCTCCCCACGGAAGGTTGGCTGCAGTGAGTTTCCAGTCTGTTATGTCTCTTCCCCTCGTAGTGCACCTGGTCACTCGTAGCTCCTTATCCGTGAATTTTTGGCGAAACACGATATAACTCTTTTCCCCGCAGCCACCCTACTCTCCAGACATTGTCCTTGCTGACCTTTTTTTTTTTTAAATTGTTCCCGAAGTTTAAATCCACACTGAAAGTTGGCTCATTTCAAACGATAGAAGAGAGGGAGAGAAGAAATTTTCATTAGGATCTTTGCACTATTCAAATAAACTAGTTCCAGCAGGCGTTTCAGGAATATGTGAAGAATTGTTGAGAGCGGTGTATAGTTAGAGAAGGCAAACATTTTGAAAGAGACAAGTCTGATTAAGATGTGAGATATTAATATATGTTTCTTGACAAAAAAGGTTCGGTTTCTGTTTCTGGGCAGACCTTGTAGATTCAGGACGATCAGAACAATAGATTAAGCTCTAGTAGAAGCAACAGAGCATAGAACACTGAACAAAACAGTAAGGAAAAGACAATCGTTTTTCTTTGAAAGGCATGAGTTACGAAGCTTGACAGTCACCAGGAAACTCCAGACGGTGAAAAAGAAAGAAAGAGGGCTGACAAAGTGGCACAAGAAAAGAAATGGCAGCAGACTTGGTCAGAAATTCTGAGAACAGCGGCACAAGATGGAGAAGCTTGTAGGTTCTGGTACGGAATGAGTATGGGTGACACAGGATTAAAAAATCCTCACTGTGTTCTCAGATAGTTACGAGTATGTCATAAGGTCATGTGATGATGATGATGATGATGATGATGAACCACCTTGCTTAATAGCAAAAGTACAAATTCATTTTTTTTAACTCAAAGGGGAAAACAAAAAGATGGAGCCAAGAAAACAATATCCGAATGTGCTGTCTAAGTGGCACGGCTGACGCAACTTACCTAAACTGAGACTAAAAACGTCAGGAACTGCATAGAAGTGGGAAGATGATTTACCAACGCCTGTCAGCACGGAATATCAATAATAATAATAATAATAATAATAATAATTCTAATAATGCAGAAAGTCACCGACTTACGTCTGCGTATTGTTCTTCATCCCTATGCGTAAATCGAGTTTTACCTATCGAATGGCCGTAATTTACGCTACAGGTTTGTCCCGCAAAGTTCCGTAGTTCGTGACGTAAGGCGGGGTTTTTTTTTACATACAGTGTTCGCCAATCAGTTCTTCATTATATACATCTATATATGAAGGAGGGCAGCGTGAGATAAACGCAGGGGATTACAGTGGATCCTCAACACCTTTTTGCTAGAGAACCTTGATTTTGCCGACGACATTTGTCTGCTATCAAGCAGGTAAAAAGATATGCGAGATAAAATAAACAAGCTAACCCAAAACGACAGTAAGATAGGCTTAAAGATCAAGGTAGGAAAGACAAAGTTAATGAAGAAAGATGTGAACAGCAGCAGTGTACTGAGAATAGATAGCAAGTTAGTGGAGGAGGTCAATGAATTTGTATAATCTTGGTAGTAGAGTGGTAGAAGATGGAGACAGCACAGAGGGCATCAATAGTAGGCTTATGAGAGCGAATCAGGCTTTTGCAATGCTGCAGACTATATGGAAATCTAAAAAATATTGAGAAAGAAGATGAAAATCAGGATATTTAAGAGTAATGTTCTAAGTGTACTACTCTGTGGAAGTGAATGCTGAAAAGTCATCAAAACCATATAAAACAAATTGAATTATTTACAGACTAAATTTTTAAGAAGAATTAGAAACGTATTTTGGCCAAACACCATAAGAAATAACATGTTGTTGGCAGAAATGCAGATGAAGCCACTGACAGCAATTATTGAGGAAAGACGCTGGCGATGGTTGGGACATGTGCTCCGAATGACTGACAACTCACTGCCAAAAATAGCACTAAGATGGACACCACAGGGGAACAGAAGTAAGGATAGACCAAAAGAGACATGGAGAAGAACAACAGAAAGGATGTTGAGCAATAGAGGGCTCACAAAGGCAAGAGTGGGAAAAAAGACAAAGGACAGGCATTTGTGGAAAACCCTTGCGGAAGCCCCATTTGCCCTGATAAGATGTTACGGTTCGTAAATTGACATTTTTAACTCTTTCACCTCGAAATTATTTCCATGCTCTGCCAGAATAAATTGTGGTGAGAAATTCTAGTAGACAGGAGCTAGAAGGCAGTTCCTCTGTAATTTAAAAATATCAGTTGAACTAGAAATGTGGTAATTTTAAATTTATATAGACTGCCTGAAATTCGCTCCCTGCTTTGATACGCGTTGCTAGAATATTTCTACATTTGAAACTTCTGTTCTCATAAGGTTTTGTTCCGTTTGTTTTCTTTCCTACTCGTCCCGGATTGTTGCTCCACGTCCCGGATTGTTGCCAGATTTCGGTACAACAAGGGTTTCATGAAGCCGAGCGAGATGTTTCGGAATGATCATTTGAAGAAGGAGCTTTCCCAGCGCGAAATCATCCATACAGGACAGGACAAGACCTTCCCAGATTCACAAAAGGCGAGCCGAGAGGTCAGTACGAAAGGCAAGCCGAGAGGTCAGTACGAAAGGCGAGCCGAGAGGTCAGTACGAAAGGCGAGCCGAGAGGTCAGTACGAAAGGCGAGCCGAGAGGTCAGTACGAAAGGCGAGCCGAGAGGTCAGTACGAAAGGCGAGCCGAGAGGTCAGTACGAAAGGCGAGCCGAGAGGTCAGTACGAAAGGCGAGCCTAGAGGTCAATACGAAAGACAGGCCGAGAGGTCAGTACGAAAGACAGGCCGAGAGGTCAGTACGAAAGGCAGGCCGAGAGGTCAATACGAAAGGCAAGCCGAGAGGTCAGTACGAAAGACAGGCCGAGAGGTCAGTACGAAAGGCAGGCCGAGAGGTCAATACGAAGGCGAGCCGAGAGGTCAGTACGAAAGGCAAGCCGAGAGGTCAATACGAAAGGCAGGCTGAGAGGTCAATACGAAAGGCAAGCCGAGAGGTCAGTACGAAAGACAGGCTGAGAGGTCAGTACGAAAGGCAAGCCGAGAGGTCAGTACGAAAGGCAAGCCGAGAGGTCAGTACGAAAGGCAAGCCGAGAGGTCAGTACGAAAGGCGAGCCGAGAGGTCAGTACGAAAGGCAGGCCGAGAGGTCAGTACGAAAGGCAGTGTGCTTGAAGTGGTTAACAGCACGTGTGAGGCTTCTGTATCTTTACTTCTCCACGGTGGGTGTCCTGTTTGAGGTGCTGTTATTTACAAACTGTTGTGCTCGTACAACCAGGTACGGCTTGGGGCAACACCAATGGCGGTAGGACGTAGAGAAGACTGCTATTTTCTTTTAGGTCCCACTTTGAAACGGGCGATGACGTATAAGCCTTTTCCGTATCAAGCATCAAGACCATACCTCAAGATACTCAAGGCACGGTGCTGTAGACAATTCAAGTTCGCCAACAAAGATGCATTTTTATAAACAGAACAAAGTATCAAATTTCATTTATCGCGTTATCTGGGAATTACCGATAAATTACCTATTAAAAAACGAGGGGAAACCGAAACTTTTGGAAGTCACTGGTTACCGTAACCGGTTTATATTATCAGAAGCCTAGTAAGAAGCTTGCAGCGAAATCGGATAATCAGGTCAGTAAACTCGTGATTCTCAGTTTACATGCAGGAGAGAGAATGAGCCAGTTTTGACTTTGGTACAGCATGTGAGGGTTTTGTAGAGATGCAAATAAGGTCATAAATATTTCAAGTGAACATTTAATCCCGGGGATTTATAAAGTGTTATTAATTTTACATTTAAAAAAGAGAATAAGTGGCATTGAAAACATTGTAACAACAGGAAAAACAAAGGGAAAAAGAGCCAGGGGAAGGCCGAGAGAAAAGATGCTGGATAGTTTCAGCAACTGAACCGATGGCCTGCATGAATCATCGGGCACCATGGAGAAGCATACTAGCCAACGCCAGTCTGGCACAACACATGATGATGATGATGGTATAAGGCACCGAATTTTGTGTTGAGAAAACCGGTATTTCGGAAAGTATTTAATGCAAAGTGAAAGACAGACACAAGTGTACCAGTTAAAAAAAAATCCTAGCCCCATCATTGTTTCCAACGCCTTACTTCAGAGCCATCGTGTAGTATTCTCAGTCAGTCAGTCAGTTAGTCATTTGCATGTCCCTTGCAGAACTTTGCCTCCCTAATAGCACTCCTATAGACCTCTCGGTTGTAAAATGCCCAGCTGCTGATTCGTCCATTTGTAGATCGTCAACGATGTCTTTGCAAACTTCGCCTTGATCTTCCTCTCTTTCTTTTTTTCCCATTATGTACCCCTTCCAAGATGGTCTTCTCTAAATTCTCATGACATTTAATGTGTCCAAAAATATTTAAGTTTTCTCTGTTTAATCTTCCTTACTGGCCAACGCTCTTCAATATTACGTTCTTGTAGTGTAGTATTCTGTAATATGTTTTATGTCACGTGTGTGTGGCCAAGTGGGCACGCTCCTGCAGTCGAACTTTAAGAAAGAAAACGCAAAAGAATAAGAAAGATTTTGATATAGTCAGGAACAATGCCGGGGAGATCACATTTTATTTAACAAAGGACATTCCTGCACCCTGCTATCCAGAGACTCTGCTGCTGACTGGCAGGTCGTGTGAGACAGGATGTTGCCCGTGGCTCACACTGGTATGGCCGAACCCCCCAGGCATATAGAGATCAAAGGCTCCTAAAAGACAAACATCTATATATATTGAGAACCTCTTAAACATCCAGAGAGAGACTACTACAGTTTATGTCCCCACTCTTCTTCTTCTTCTTCTAACTGCCAGTTGGTGTTCTTTGCAGCCCATGCGGTGAAGATGTTGAAGCAGAGCATCGTACAGGGTTGAGAGCGGGCGATATGAGCTATTTTTTCAGCCCACTGAATGGAACTAAAAAAAAAGCAGAGGGGTGTGAAGTACTTCTTTAGCAGGATCCACCACCATGGGAACTACGGCGATCCCTGACATGGTAGCCAGGATAGGCCTGTTCTCGGATGTACCAACGGGAGAGGTGGGGCAGTGTTTTGGTTAGCTGTGCTTCGCTATGTCGAGGCCGGCATGTCAGCTGTAGAGCGCTGATTGCTAGAACGAGATTCGTATTCGCCATCTTGGCCTAGGGTAAAACAGCTCACCATGTCAAGCCTCGGGCTGTTCTTAGCATCGGGCTGTTCTTAGCATCGGGCTGTTCTAAACCTCCAGCTGTTCTAAGCCTCAGGCTGCTTTAAACCTCCAGCTGTTCTAAGCCTCGGGCTGCTTTGAACCTCCAGCTGTTCTAAGCCTCGGGCTGCTTTCTCCTCTCTCTCTCTCTTACGGATAGATGTAACTCTCTCTCTCTCTTCTGGATAGATTTAACTCTCTCTCTCCTTGGATAGATTTAACTCTCACTCTCTCTTGAATATATTTAACTCTCTCCTCTCTCTCTCTCTTGGATAGATTTAACACAAGCATCTTGTTTCTAGTACCAGCGAAGATCACTGTCAGGCCGTGTTCCTCTACAGTCTCTCATAACCCTGAAGAACTTGACATTTCTGCCAAGAAAACGAGCAGTCTCGTAAATATAGTAAGCTATAGGTATAAGGGACTGCAGCTTATGTAGGACTTTGTTGAGTGCAGAGAAAAAAATACTTAAATGTTACTTTTAAATGCCGTTGACTGTCAGTTGTCTGTCTGTTTCAGAAAATCCAGCCACCCCAATAGACGTAGACAGTTCAGGTGAGAGACTGCCTGTCTGGTTTGCGAGAGTTAAGTTTGATTGTGTCTGTCTGGTGTACTTATTTAGTCGCCTGTTTTTGTAGCTGAGACCCTTGTAGCCTGTTTATGTAGCTGTTTAGAGCGAGTGTTTGTTTGTTTTATTATTTCTCGTGTCTATTTGATTGTGTCTTTGAACTTGTGTTTGATTGTGTCTTCATGCTTTTGTCTATTTTACTGTGTCTGATTGTGTCTTCGTGTTTGTATCTGTTTGATTGTGTCTCTGTGTTTGTGTCTAATCGAATGTATCTTCGTATTTATGTCTGCTTGACTGTGTTTTTTTATATTTGTGTCCGTTTGACTGTATGTCTTCGTGTTTGTGTCTAAGTGATTCTATCTTCCTGTTCATGTTTTATCTGATTGTTTTTCCATTTTCGTGTCTGATTGTGTTTTCGTGTTTGTATCTGTTTGATTCTTTCTCCGTGTTCTTGTCTGATTGTTTTTGTGTCTGTGTCTGTCTGAATGTATCTTCATGTTCGTGTCTGTTTGATTACAATGTTTTGTGTTTTAGTGTCTGTTTGATTACAATGTTTTGTGTTTTAGTGTCTGTTTGATTACAATGTTTTGTGTTTTAGTGTCTGTTTGATTACAATGTTTTGTGTTTTAGTGTCTGTTTGATTACAATGTTTTGTGTTTTAGTGTCTGTTTGATTACAGTGTTTTGTGCTTTAGTGTCTGTTGGATTACAGTGTGTTGTGTTTTAGTGTCTGTTGGGGGTGAAAGCGCTGTCTGATTTTGGCAGTCAGCGACTCATTGTTGGGATGCTGGAGCCAGGAATGGCGAACCATGGCTGACCAAGACCCTGTTCCATCTCTCATTTGGTACCCCTAGTAACAGGCCTAGTCTGGCTAAAGGGACAGGGATCGCCATACAAAGGTCATACCGAAAGTCGTGAGCAAACATTTTTTAAAAATCAGAATTTTTAGATAGAGAAAATATAAATGTATCACCTTAATCTTCATCCTTTGCACTTCATGTAGAGGTCACATGACGTCACCATACTGTGTCACGTGGCCACGCGGAGCATAAATAAAATGGTGGGTGCTGAAGTTTCGTTTCGTTAACGTGTGTTATTGACTTCCTCGTTAAAGAGGAAATCCCCGCTTCTGAAACTCACCAAAGACTTCAGCTTGCTTATGGAGATGTGTGTATGGGTGCTGGCAGTGTTAGGAGGTGGGTGAAATATTTCAAAAGTGGAAACACGAGCATCCAAGACATGCTTCGCAGCGGTCGCCCTCGAACTGCCTCCACTGAACGCAATGTAGAAAGGGTAGGCGACATCATTAAATAAGACAGACTGTCACACTTTCTGAAATCGCTGTAAATCTTGGGATAGGACACAATGCAGTACAAGAAATGATTGAAATCCTAGGCTATAGAAAAGTTGTGGCTGCTAGATATTTTCAAACTTGCAGAGCGATGGGAAAAATGTGTGCAGAGAAATGGAGATTATGTGAAAAGTGAAGAAAAGTATACACTTTAAGGTGATACATTTATATTTTCTCTGTCTATAAATTCTGATTTTTTAAACATGTTTGCTCGCGACTTTCGGTATGACCCTCGTAGTTTTGATTGGTCTGAAAGTTCTTTTATAGCTTTGGCTGAGGTTTGGAGCTTTTGCAAAGAACTGTCCATCAGTTCTCTCTATTCTCAATAGTCTGGTCGTGGTTTTTGTTGCAGTATCGGGTATCTGTCTCTTCTTCACAGAGACAGAGGAAGACAGAAAGAGAGAGAGAGAGCGAGAGAGAGAATGTATGGATTAGCTGTAAGTGTGACTAGGAAGAAAGTCACCGGCGGATCTCATAATCAACGCAAAAGACAGGGAATTGTGGAGAGAAATGATCGCCTAAGCTACGCGGCACGGCACTTAGATTAGATTAGATTGGGTCCCTCATCAGCTGGCTTCTCGCAGTGAACTGTTGGTGGTATAGGAGACGTGAGTCTGTGGTTATTTACGTGTAATAATGACGAGTCATCTTTGGGCCCATAAAGGACATCAACAGTGGAGAATGGAGAGCTAGAAAGAGCACTGAATTGAACAGCTTATTTACATCACAGATAATTATAAATGTCTTGAAACTAAACAGATTAAGCTGGTTGAGCCATTTGGAAAGAATGGAAGGGAACGAACAAACGAAAACGAAGGAAACAAGACCAATTGATAGACCAAGACAGGGGTGAAAAGACAACATAAAAGAGGATATACAGTAAGTAAATGGTGTCGCCAACTGGAGAGAGAAAATTAGGCATTGAGAGGAATGGAGGCGAACATTGTCTGCAGCAATGAGTCTTAATGGCTCGGAAAGCTGAAGAAGAAGAAGAAGAAAAAGAAGAAAAATGATGAGTAGCGTAAAGCTGATTGTTGCGGACTAGAGGTAGGCAGGCAAAAGTCGTTTTTTTTTAGCAACAGCTAAGCTGATAATCTTACTGATAATCTTACTGACTCCCTTGGGTTACTTCCGGTTAGGTGACCTTCAAGAGGCCGAGCTTCAGAGACGTAGAACCCAGCAGGAAGGTCATCACGAAGAGGCAGCGACATCGGAAAGTCTCGCATGCGGCTCGGAAAAGGTATGTCTGTTGAGCTGACCAGGTCTCGCATGCGGCTCGGAAAAGGTATGTCTGTTGAGCTGACCAGGTCTCGCATGCGGCTCGGAAAAGGTATGTCTGTTGAGCTGACCAGGTCTTGCATGCAGCTCGGAAAAGATATGTCTGTTGAGCTGACCAGGTCTCGCATGCGGCTCGGAAAAGATATCTGTTGAGCTGACCAGGTTTGACACATGTCCCTGACTTTAAATTCTTGATCTTCCTGGACGGGGATCATCTTCCAGACTCTCCTTTCCATGTTTGAATTGAGTTGCCCATTTCTTTATTGTGCTGTAAGAAGGGGCACTCTCCCCTAACTCTTCCCGTGCCACAGTAAGAAAAGTGGACGTTCAGTTGCTTACCAGAGTAAAAGCGCGGGTCTTGATATGTTAGGGGGTATAGTTGTAAAATGGAATGGAAAACAGTATTTACATGTACTTCCGTGTACTTATTATGTTTCAAAGTATAACTAAATGTATGAAAATTTCATAAACGCATTTTTTTTAGGAAAAAATAAATAATGTGATATCTTTAGACACTGACTGTGCCCAGCTCACCATCGGCTAGGTCTAGATATGCACTACTTACCATCTGAGATGTGTAGATCTACTTATCGATCACATATTCTGATTCTGTGTTGCATTCTCGCTAAATTAATGTCTGAAATAACCTTCTAACTACTTCTCCCGTCGTCTAATATGTCTAGATCTACTTGGGATACATTCAAGAGCAGTGGGGTGGTCACAGGCCATGTCAATACCCCTATCTATATCATCAAAAATTGAAAAATTTCGGTCTTTCTCTTCCTTTTTTCTCGTTCGAAATCGCTCGTAACTAGGCACTCTTTCGCCATTTTGAAAAGTGTCACCGGAAACGCGGACGAAATATGTACAATCCAAATGTTACATCGGTTGTTTTATTGAAACAGACCAATGATCGCTATATCGACCATTGGTAAGCATCGGGAAACCGGAAGGGTCGATACAGCAATCAAAGGCACGGGAAGAGCTTGTCTCCACCATATCCTCATGGATCTCCATCGACGATAAGCTCTTGATGCAGAGGTAGCGAATGACTGCTCGATGAGAAATTTTATCCATTTTCTCAATTTCTGCCATCCCTTACCACTTACCATTTCTTGAAACTTGGTGTTTAATCTTACATTAACCTGATCTACAAATGCATCTAATATCTACTGTGTGTTTCAAGTATTTGTACCTTATGGCGAGAATTTATCAGTCACCCCTTGTATTCTAAGCCTCGAGCTGTTCTAAACCTCGAACTATTCTAAACCTCGAGCTATTCTAAACCTCGAGCTGTTCTGAATCTCGAGCTATTCTAAACCTCTAGCTGTTCTAAGGCTCGAGTTATTCTAAACCTCGAGCTATTCTAAACCTCGAGCTGTTCTAAGCCCCAGGCTATTCTAAACCTCGAGCTATTCTAAGCCTCGAGCTATTCTAAACCTCTAGCTATTCTAAGCCTCTAGCTATTCTAAACCTCTGGCTGTTCTAAGCCTCGAGCTATTATAAACCTCGAGCTATTCTAAACCTCGAGCTGTTCTGAATCTCGAGCTATTATAAACCTCTAGCTGTTCTAAGTCTCGAGTTATTCTAAATCTCGAGCTATTCTAAGCCCCGGGCTGATCTAAATCTGGAGCTATTCTATGCCTCGAGCTATTTTAAACCTCGAGCTATTCTAAACCTCGAGCAATTCTAAACCTCGAGCAATTCTAAACCTCAAGCTGTTCTAAACCTCGAGCTATTCTAAGCCTTTGGCTATTCTAAGCCTCGAGCTGTTCTAAATCTGGAACTATTCTACGCCTCGAGCTATTCTACGCCTCGGGCTGCTCTAAGCCTCGAGCTATTCTAAGCCTCGAGCTATTCTAAGCCTCGAGCTATTCTAAGCCTCGGGCTGTTCTAAGCCTCAGGCTGTTCTAACACTCGGGCTGTTCTAGGCTGTTTTAAACCTCGACAACTTTTTGGGGTTATTTCTCAACATAGTCCACTTGCACGTTTATACACTTAGTGCAGCGATCCTGGAGCATATGAATCCTTTCTTTGTAAAAGTCAGCATCTTGTGCCAGTAGAAAGTGGTCTACAGCATGAATGACGTCATCATCCGAAGCAAATGTGCTACCACTGTGCTCCTTTTTGAGTTTGGTAAACAGGCAATAGTTCGAAGGCAAGCCGAAAGGTCAGTACGAAAGGCAAACCTAGAGGTCAATACGGAAAGCAAGCCTAGAGGTCGGTACGAAAGGCAAGCCTAGAGGTCAGTACGAAAGGCAAACCTAGTGGTCATTACGGAAGGCAGGCCGAGAGGTCAGTACGAAAGGCAAGCCGAGAGGTCAGTACGAAAGGCAAGCCGAGAGGTCAGTACGAAAGGCAAGCCAAGAGGTCAGTACGAAAGGCAAGTCGAGAGGTCAGTACGAAAGGCAAACCTAGAGGTCATTACGGAAGGCAAGCTGAGAGGTCAGTATGAAAGGCAAGCCGAGAGGTCAGTACGAAAGGCAAGCCGAGAGTCAGGCCGAGAGGTCAGTACGAAAGGCAGTTTGCTTGAAGTGGTTAACAACACTTGTGAGGCTTCTATATCTTTACTTCTCCACGGTGGGTGTCCTGTTTGAGGTGCTGTTATTTACAAACTGTTGTGCTCGTACAACCAGGTACGGCTTGAGGCAACACCAATGGCGGTAGGACGTAGAGAAGACTGCTATTTTCTTTTAGGTTCCACTTTGGAACGGGCGATGACGTATAAGCCTTTTCCGTATCAAGCATCAAGACCATACCTCAAGATACTCAAGGCACGGTGCTGTAGACAATTCAAGTTCGCCAACAAAGATGCATTTTTATAAACAGAACAAAGTATCAAATTTCATTTATCGCGTTATCTGGGAATTACCGATAAATTACCTATTAAAAAACGAGGGGAAACCGAAACTTTTGGAAGTCTCTGGTTACCGTAACCGGTTTATATTATCAGAAGCCTAGTAAGAAGCTTGCAGCGAAATCGGATAATCAGGTCAGTAAACTCGTGATTCTCAGTTTACATGCAGGAGAGAGAATGAGCCAGTTTTGACTTTGGTACAGCATGTGAGGGTTTTGTAGAGATGCAAATAAGGTCATAAATATTTCAAGTGAACATTTAATCCCGGGGATTTATAAAGTGTTATTAATTTTACATTTAAAAAAGAGAATAAGTGGCATTGAAAACATTGTAACAACAGGAAAAACAAAGGGAAAAAGAGCCAGGGGAAGGCCGAGAGAAAAGATGCTGGATAGTTTCAGCAACTGAACCGATGGCCTGCATGAATCATCGGGCACCATGGAGAAGCATACTAGCCAACGCCAGTCTGGCACAACACATGATGATGATGATGGTATAAGACACCGAATTTTGTGTTGAGAAAACCGGTATTTCGGAAAGTATTTCATGCAAAGTGAAAGACAGACACAAGTGTACCAGTTTAAAAAAAATCCTAGCCCCATCATTGTTTCCAACGCCTTACTTCAGAGCCATCGTATAGTATTCTCAGTCAGTCAGTCAGTCGGTCAGTTAGTCATTTGCATGTCCCTTGCAGAACTTTGCCTCCCTTATAGCACTCCTATAGACCTCTCGGTTGTAAAATGCCCAGCTGCTGATTCGTCCATTTGTAGATCGTCAACGATGTCTTGCAAACTTCGCCTTGATCTTCCTCTCTTTCTTTTTTTCCCATTATGTACCCCTTCCAAGATGGTCTTCTCTAAATTCTCATGACATTTAATGTGTCCAAAAATATTTAAGTTTTCTCTGTTTAATCTTCCTTACTGGCCAACGCTCTTCAATATTACGTTCTTGTAGTGTAGTATTCTGTAATATGTTTTATTATCATGTCATGGGTTCTTTGTTTCACCGGTGATTACCGTTCTTGGTCTTCCTGGACGGGGATCATCTTCCAGACTCTCCTTTCCATGTTTGAATTGAGTTGCCCATTTCTTTATTGTGCTGTAAGAAGGGGCACTCTCCCCTAACTCTTCCCGTGCCACAGTAAGAAAAGTGGACGTTCAGTTGCTTACCAGAGTAAAAGCGCGGGTCTTGATATGTTAGGGGGTATAGTTGTAAAATGGAATGGAAAACAGTATTTACATGTACTTCCGTGTACTTATTATGTTTCAAAGTATAACTAAATGTATGAAAATTTCATAAACGCATTTTTTTTAGGAAAAAATAAATAATGTGATATCTTTAGACACTGACTGTGCCCAGCTCACCATCGGCTAGGTCTAGATATGCACTACTTACCATCTGAGATGTGTAGATCTACTTATCGATCACATATTCTGATTCTGTGTTGCATTCTCGCTAAATTAATGTCTGAAATAACCTTCTAACTACTTCTCCCGTCGTCTAATATGTCTAGATCTACTTGGGATACATTCAAGAGCAGTGGGGTGGTCACAGGCCATGTCAATACCCCTATCTATATCATCAAAAATTGAAAAATTTCGGTCTTTCTCTTCCTTTTTTCTCGTTCGAAATCGCTCGTAACTAGGCACTCTTTCGCCATTTTGAAAAGTGTCACCGGAAACGCGGACGAAATATGTACAATCCAAATGTTACATCGGTTGTTTTATTGAAACAGACCAATGATCGCTATATCGACCATTGGTAAGCATCGGGAAACCGGAAGGGTCGATACAGCAATCAAAGGCACGGGAAGAGCTTGTCTCCACCATATCCTCATGGATCTCCATCGACGATAAGCTCTTGATGCAGAGGTAGCGAATGACTGCTCGATGAGAAATTTTATCCATTTTCTCAATTTCTGCCATCCCTTACCACTTACCATTTCTTGAAACTTGGTGTTTAATCTTACATTAACCTGATCTACAAATGCATCTAATATCTACTGTGTGTTTCAAGTATTTGTACCTTATGGCGAGAACTTATCAGTCACCCCTTGTATTCTAAGCCTCGAGCTGTTCTAAACCTCGAACTATTCTAAACCTCGAGCTATTCTAAACCTCGAGCTGTTCTGAATCTCGAGCTATTCTAAACCTCTAGCTGTTCTAAGGCTCGAGTTATTCTAAACCTCGAGCTATTCTAAACCTCGAGCTGTTCTAAGCCCCAGGCTATTCTAAACCTCGAGCTATTCTAAGCCTCGAGCTATTCTAAACCTCTAGCTATTCTAAGCCTCTAGCTATTCTAAACCTCTGGCTGTTCTAAGCCTCGAGCTATTATAAACCTCGAGCTATTCTAAACCTCGAGCTGTTCTGAATCTCGAGCTATTATAAACCTCTAGCTGTTCTAAGTCTCGAGTTATTCTAAATCTCGAGCTATTCTAAGCCCCGGGCTGATCTAAATCTGGAGCTATTCTATGCCTCGAGCTATTTTAAACCTCGAGCTATTCTAAACCTCGAGCAATTCTAAACCTCGAGCAATTCTAAACCTCAAGCTGTTCTAAACCTCGAGCTATTCTAAGCCTTTGGCTATTCTAAGCCTCGAGCTGTTCTAAATCTGGAACTATTCTACGCCTCGAGCTATTCTACGCCTCGAGCTGTTCTAAGCCTCGAGCTATTCTAAGCCTCGAGCTATTCTAAGCCTCGAGCTATTCTAAGCCTCGAGCTATTCTAAGCCTCGAGCTATTCTAAACCTCGAGCTATTCTAAACCTCGAGCTATTCTAAGCCTCGAGCTATTCTAAGCCTCGAGCTATTCTAAGCCTCGAGCTATTCTAAGCCTCGAGCTATTTTAAACATCGAGTTGTTCTAAGCCTAACGTTTACAAGACCACACCCGAAAGTGAGCAGAAATGTATTTTCTACCAACTCCGTATATTTTCCATAGCCATTTTGTTTGTTATTGTATTTCGGCGATGTTAAAAGATGTTCAGAATTTCATAAACTTGGAAACCGCTCTCCAAACCGTCTTATATACGTATACATAATAGCTGCTTCTATGTGGGCTTTGTCCGGGTTTTTTAATAGCCTTTGAACTATGTTTCTTGTGATCATATTATCTTCTTATATCTTATATCCTTCCCGTGCCGTTAAGCGTCACATAGGGCTCGCAAGGTAGTTCGCGAATTTTTCCTGTCTTCGGTGAGCTTTTCAACCTCATCAAGGGATTTTATGCCTGTTAATTTGGCCTCTCTTAATAATGTCCTCTTCAGAGTTTCACGCGGTCTGCCTCTTTTTCTTCGGCCTGTTGTGTTCCGCTGGGTAGCTTGTTTTGGGATTCTCTGATCGTTTCTTCTCATCACGTGACCAACATATGTCCTTTTCCTGATCACCCATGAGACTGGCTGTTGTTCAGTCATCCGTCTTATCTCTGCATTGTTCTTGCATTTGTTCCACTTGATGCCGAGTATTTTCCTTAGGCATTTGTTTTCAAAAGAGTCTAATTTCTTGACTATGTCTTTAGTTGTTTTTCAGCTTTCGCATAAATGAGGGAGGATATTACATTTAAATTGAATAGTCTTAACTTTTTTTTGCTTATAGCTTTTGAATGCCATATGTTCTCAAGATTCTTGAAGATCGACCATATTATAATATAATTGTTATATTTGTTGACATAAGTATCATTTTGTAATGTCTTGGCACAGTAGAGTGTCTTTTTAAAAATCCCCCTCTCTATCTTCTTCTCTTTGTGTAGGATCGAGTGACTTTCGAAGAGTTCATGAAGTTCCGTGAGTCATTGAGACAAGAAGCTCCATCTAAGACAGAAAACGATGAAAGCAACGAAGATGATGAGGCCGAGGTGACGAGTGGGAACTTGATGAGTGACAGGAGACAGGAGACCAGGAGAGAAGAGAAGACGAGGAAAGGTTCGAGTAAGGATTTCGAGGAGTACTTGGAGAGACGGAAAGAAGAGCAGAAGATGGGGAAGGTGCAGGGATCGCTGGACGCGGCGATGGGGAAAGGACTGCCCCAGGGGAGGGAGAGTGATATGTCCAAAGTGTGGAGACACAAGTCCATCAACCCAGGGGACAGCCGGAAGAGAGCGGCAACACCAGAAGCGTCAAGTCCAGCGGGTAAGCTGTTGCTGACGTAACTAAAAAATCCTACCGATAAACATCCCAGACACACGAACATTTCTTGTAGTCAAACAACGCAGCTGCCATGACTGCTAAGAACCAGCCCGAAAGTTGGGTTTTTTTTCTGTATACTTTCGATGAAAATTACGACATTTCAGTTAGCGAACTCAACCATGTGACAGAGGTTTATTTTCTCTTTATTCGCCTTCTTCCCCCGGGGTTTGGGCTGGGGGTTGGGATACCAGAAAGGGGTGGAGGGTTAAGAGTTGATAACTGTAAGTAATTTGAGAGAAATGAACGAATGAACAAACTTTATTTTAAGATGGGAAAGAGTTGAGCAGACAAGCCCCTCCGAATCTTCTGTGCTTCATCTCTCAGTTTTTTGCTTTTCGTAAGTATTCTGTTCTCACAGTTTAGTACAAGCACACAAAACACGTGACAAGAGTGAGTTGCAGGTCAAGTTACGAATCTGATGTTTTCCAAACAAAAATCTTGCACAAACATTCAACAGTGTTAAATGGCTAGACATATATGATAGTTTTCTCCACATTCTTGTGCAGTCATCATCATCATCATCATCATCATCATCATCGTGTGCCGTTCAATACTAAGCTTGGCGGTGATGAATCTCCAGCACCCTCGACCCTTCGCGCTGATGGTGCACTCAGTCAGGCTGTGTCCTGTCTACATCTCGTGTGTTACCTTCCCATCTACGTCCCTGTCTACATCTCGTGTGTTATCTTCCCATCTACATCCCTGTCTACCTCTCGTGTGTTACCTTCCCATCTACATCCCTGTCTACCTCTCGTGTGTTACCTTCCCATCTACATCTCTGTCTACCTCTCATGTGTTACCTTCCAATCTACATCCCTGTCTACCTCTCGTGTGTTATCTTCCCATCTACATCTCTGTCTACCTCTCATGTGTTACCTTCCAATCTACATCCCTGTCTACCTCTCGTATGTTACCTTCCCATCTACATCTCTGTCTACCTCTCGTGTGTTACCTTCCCATCTACATCCTGTCTACCTCTCGTGTGTTATCTTCCCATCTACATCCCTGTCTACCTCTCATGTGTTACCTTCCAATCTACATCCTTGTCTACCTCTGGGTAGCTTGTTTTGGGATTCTCTGATCGTTTCTTCTCATCACGTGACCAACATATGTCCTTTTCCTGATCACCCATGAGACTGGCTGTTGTTCAGTCATCCGTCTTATCTCTGCATTGTTCTTGCATTTGTTCCACTTGATGCCGAGTATTTTCCTTAGGCATTTGTTTTCAAAAGAGTCTAATTTCTTGACTATGTCTTTAGTTGTTTTTCAGCTTTCGCATAAATGAGGGAGGATATTACATTTAAATTGAATAGTCTTAACTTTTTTTTGCTTATAGCTTTTGAATGCCATATGTTCTCAAGATTCTTGAAGATCGACCATATTATAATATAATTGTTATATTTGTTGACATAAGTATCATTTTGTAATGTCTTGGCACAGTAGAGTGTCTTTTTAAAAATCCCCCTCTCTATCTTCTTCTCTTTTGTGTAGGATCGAGTGACTTTCGAAGAGTTCATGAAGTTCCGTGAGTCATTGAGACAAGAAGCTCCATCTAAGACAGAAAACGATGAAAGCAACGAAGATGATGAGGCCGAGGTGACGAGTGGGAACTTGATGAGTGACAGGAGACAGGAGACCAGGAGAGAAGAGAAGACGAGGAAAGGTTCGAGTAAGGATTTCGAGGAGTACTTGGAGAGACGGAAAGAAGAGCAGAAGATGGGGAAGGTGCAGGGATCGCTGGACGCGGCGATGGGGAAAGGACTGCCCCAGGGGAGGGAGAGTGATATGTCCAAAGTGTGGAGACACAAGTCCATCAACCCAGGGGACAGCCGGAAGAGAGCGGCAACACCAGAAGCGTCAAGTCCAGCGGGTAAGCTGTTGCCGACGTAACTAAAAAAATCCTACCGATAAACATCCCAGACACACGAACATTTCTTGTAGTCAAACAACGCAGCTGCCATGACTGCTAAGAACCAGCCCTAAAGTTGGGGTTTTTTTTCTGTATACTTTCGATGAAAATTACGACATTTCAGTTAGCGAACTCAACCATGTGACAGAGGTTTATTTTCTCTTTATTCGCCTTCTTCCCCCGGGGTTTGGGCTGGGGGTTGGGATACCAGAAAGGGGTGGAGGGTTAAGAGTTGATAACTGTAAGTAATTTGAGAGAGATAAACGAATGAACAAACTTTATTTTAAGATGGGAAAGAGTTGAGCAGATAAGCCCCTCCGAATCTTCTGTGCTTCATCTCTCAGTTTTTTGCTTTTCGTAAGTATTCTGTTCTCACAGTTTAGTACAAGCACACAAAACACGTGACAAGAGTGAGTTGCAGGTCAAGTTACGAATCTGATGTTTTCCAAACAAAAATCTTGCACACACATTCAACGGTGTTAAATGGCTAGACATATATGATAGTTTTCTCCACATTCTTGTGCAGTCATCATCATCATCATCATCATCATCATCATCGTGTGCCGTTCAATACGAAGCTTGGCGGTGATGAATCTCCAGCACCCTCGACCCTTCGCGCTGATGGTGCACTCAGTCAGGCTGTGTCCTGTCTACATCTCGTGTGTTACCTTCCCATCTACGTCCCTGTCTACATCTCGTGTGTTATCTTCCCATCTACATCCCTGTCTACCTCTCGTGTGTTACCTTCCCATCTACATCCCTGTCTACCTCTCGTGTGTTACCTTCCCATCTACATCTCTGTCTACCTCTCATGTGTTACCTTCCAATCTACATCCCTGTCTACCTCTCGTGTGTTATCTTCCCATCTACATCTCTGTCTACCTCTCATGTGTTACCTTCCAATCTACATCCCTGTCTACCTCTCGTATGTTACCTTCCCATCTACATCTCTGTCTACCTCTCGTGTGTTACCTTCCCATCTACATCCCTGTCTACCTCTCGTGTGTTATCTTCCCATCTACATCCCTGTCTACCTCTCATGTGTTACCTTCCAATCTACATCCTTGTCTACCTCTCGTGTGTTACCTTCCCATCTACATCCCTGTCTACCTCTCATGTGTTACCTTCCAATCTACATCCCTGTCTACCTCTTGGGTGTTACCTTCCCATCTACATCCCTGTCTACCTCTCATGTGTTACCTTCCAATCTACATCCCTGTCTACCTCTCGTGTCTTACCTTCCCATCTACATCTCTGTCTACCTCTCGTGTGTTACCTTCCCATCTACATCCCTGTCTACCTCTCATGTGTTACCTTCCCATCTACATCCATGTCTACCTCTTGTGTGTTACCTTCCCATCTACATCCCTGTCTACCTCTCATGTGTTATCTTCCCATCTACATCCCTGTCTACCTCTCATGTGTTATCTTCCCATCTACATCTCTGTCTACCTCTCATGTGTTATCTTCCCATCTACATCCCTGTCTACCTCTCATGTGTTATCTTCCCATCTACATCCCTGTCCACCTCTCGTGTGTTATCTTCCCATCTACATCTCTGTCTACTTCTCATGTGTTACTTTCCCATCTACATCCCTGTCTACCTCTCATGTGTTATCTTCCCATCTACATACCTGTCTACCTGTCGTGTGGTACCTTCTCATCTACATCTCTGTCTACCTCTCGTGTGTTATCTTCCCATCTACATCCCTGTCTACCTCTCATGTGTTATCTTCCCATCTACATACCTGTCTACCTCTCATGTGTTACTTTCCCATCTACATCCCTGTCTACCTCTCATGTGTTATCTTCCCATCTACATCTCTGTCTACCTCTCATGTGTTATCTTCCCATCTACATCCCTGTCTACCTCTCATGTGTTATCTTCCCATGTACATCTCTGTCTACCTCTCATGTGTTATCTTCCCATCTACATCTCTGCCTACTATCGTATGTTATCTTCCCATTTACATCTCTGTCTGCCTCTTGTATATCATATTCCCATCTACATCCCTGTCTACCTCTCGTATGTTATCTTCCCATCTAAATCTCCGTCTACCTCTCGCTCTGCTGCCACCTGCAATCATCGACCTTTATCTGACATTCAAGCGTTATAATTTACGTAAAATAGCTGACCAAGACCCTGTCCCACCTCTCCGTTGGTACCCCCAGAAAGAGGCCTTACCCTGGCTAACTGGGCAGGGATCGCCATAGTCCTCATGGTGGTGGAGTCTGGTAAAGAAGTACTGCACATCTCTTGGTGTTTAGCTGCACTCAGGGTATAAAAAAATGGCTGCCATGACCCACTTTCAAATCGATACGGTCCAGAACTTCAACATCTTCTCAGCATCTGCAGCAAAGAACACCTCCTTGCAGTTTCAGTGAATGAAGAAGAAAGATTAGGAGGAGAAGGAGACGAAGAAAAAGAAAAAGGTTAGAATGACTGGCTCACTTGCACTTCTGTAGTAGTTGGGAAGACAAACCCAACAATGTCTTTGTGGCTTTGTTCGTGTACTCGGTGTTAAACTGTCTCCATGGACCAGCAAGCAGATGTTCCTTGCAGCTAATGCAGTAAGGGTTAAGAGAGCCCCAAAATAAGTTCAGATGGAGAACAGATTTCTACGTCAACATTTTCTCAGACTCCAGGTAGACCTCCACGGCCACGGGATCTGCCTAGTCAGAAAAATCGAGCGTGTTTCTGAGGTACTAGAGTAGAAACGTGACAGTCTTGGTTGACTGTCTGACGGCATAAGTCAGTTATGGATCAGTGAGGGTTATATGGGGCTGCGTCCCTACATATTTAAACTTCTTCATCTCATTTTATTTTCCCCTGAGACCGTGTCTCCTAGTCATATAAACCAAACGTCTGTTGGAGGTTATGATCTAATAAAATATATTTGGCCACAACACCTGTTAAAATAGGGGCCGGCTAGCGTAGTGGTTAGAGCACTCGTCTAGCAACCAAATGGTCGAGGGTTCGAATCCCCAGCTGAGCGGGATTTTTTTTCCGACCAATACGGCCCTGAGGTCGACCCAGCCTCGTAAAATGGGTACCAGAGAAAATCTGGGAAGTAAAGGCAGCGAGGAAAGGAACTGGTCACCCTACCTCATACGCTGATGACCCAGCATAATGAGGTCTCTAACGCTTCACCCCCTACGGCATTTGAAATGCTATGGGACTATCTTTACTTTTTTTACCTGTTAAAATCCAAAATCCTGTCCCAAAGTACCAAAATAACAATTTACAAATCTGTAATAAGACCAGCCGTCATGTATGGATCAGAAGAAACATGAAGTACAACAAAGTAGGATGAACAACAATTGCAGATCTTTGAGGACGAGATCCTAAGAAGAATCTTTGGGCCCACAAAGGATACTAACAGTGGAGGATGAAGAGCTAGAAAGAACACTGAACTGAACAGTCAGTCTGTCATTTGCATGTCCCGTGCGGAACTTTGCCTCCCTAACAGCTCTCCTGTAGGCCTCTCGGTTATAAGCAAGATGCCCTGCTACTGATGCATCCATTTGCAGATCATTAAAGATGTCTTGCAGCCATCTTCGTCTTGGTCTTCCTTTCTTTCTTTTTCCCATTATGCACCCTTCCAAAACAGTCTTCTCTAAATTATCATGACGTTTAATTTGTCCAAAATATTTAAGTTTTCTCTCTTTAATCCTCTTTACTAGCCAGCCTTCTTCAATATTAAGTTCTTGTAGTATAGATATATTTGTTCTTTTTTGTGTCCATGATATTTGGAGAACTCTTCTGTAGCATTTACATTCAAAGACATTTATGTGTTTCTCAGTTGTTTTGTTAAGTGTCCAGGTCTCACAGGCATATGTTGAGATGGTAAAAATGCGTGCCATTAAAAATCTTAATTTTGTAGTTCTGTCTGTTCCTCTCCACAGCTTACTGAGTTGTTTTACTATCTGAAAGAGCGATAGATGTCCTTCTTTTAATTTATCTCATTGTATCTCCATTATTAGTTAGTAATGATCTAAAATATTCAAAACTGTCCACCTCTTCCAATTTTTCGTCATTGATACATATTTCAGCTGCCGTGTTTGTTTTGTCAGTTGTCATCAATTTAGTTTTCTTTGCATTAAGATAGAGGTTTTACTCTTCGCTATTCTTACGGACTGACATAATTAGTTTTTCCATTCCTTTTTGTGTTGTGGACAGTAATACTGTATCATCAGCATATCTAATTTATGGTATTTCATAACCTTCAATTGTTATGGCTTCGTAATATTCTTTGTCTACATCTCGCTCTGCTGCCACCTGCAATCATCGACCTTTATCTGACATTCAAGCGTTATAATTTACGTAAAATAGCTGACCAAGACCCTGTCCCACCTCTCCGTTGGTACCCCCAGAAAGAGGCCTTACCCTGGCTAACTGGGCAGGGATCGCCATAGTCCTCATGGTGGTGGAGTCTGGTAAAGAAGTACTGCACATCTCTTGGTGTTTAGCTGCACTCAGGGTATAAAAAAATGGCTGCCATGACCCACTTTCAAATCGATACGGTCCAGAACTTCAACATCTTCTCAGCATCTGCAGCAAAGAACACCTCCTTGCAGTTTCAGTGAATGAAGAAGAAAGATTAGGAGGAGAAGGAGACGAAGAAAAAGAAAAAGGTTAGAATGACTGGCTCACTTGCACTTCTGTAGTAGTTGGGAAGACAAACCCAACAATGTCTTTGTGGCTTTGTTCGTGTACTCGGTGTTAAACTGTCTCCATGGACCAGCAAGCAGATGTTCCTTGCAGCTAATGCAGTAAGGGTTAAGAGAGCCCCAAAATAAGTTCAGATGGAGAACAGATTTCTACGTCAACATTTTCTCAGACTCCAGGTAGACCTCCACGGCCACGGGATCTGCCTAGTCAGAAAAATCGAGCGTGTTTCTGAGGTACTAGAGTAGAAACGTGACAGTCTTGGTTGACTGTCTGACGGCATAAGTCAGTTATGGATCAGTGAGGGTTATATGGGGCTGCGTCCCTACATATTTAAACTTCTTCATCTCATTTTATTTTCCCCTGAGACCGTGTCTCCTAGTCATATAAACCAAACGTCTGTTGGAGGTTATGATCTAATAAAATATATTTGGCCACAACACCTGTTAAAATAGGGGCCGGCTAGCGTAGTGGTTAGAGCACTCGTCTAGCAACCAAATGGTCGAGGGTTCGAATCCCCAGCTGAGCGGGATTTTTTTTCCGACCAATACGGCCCTGAGGTCGACCCAGCCTCGTAAAATGGGTACCAGAGAAAATCTGGGAAGTAAAGGCAGCGAGGAAAGGAACTGGTCACCCTACCTCATACGCTGATGACCCAGCATAATGAGGTCTCTAACGCTTCACCCCCTACGGCATTTGAAATGCTATGGGACTATCTTTACTTTTTTTACCTGTTAAAATCCAAAATCCTGTCCCAAAGTACCAAAATAACAATTTACAAATCTGTAATAAGACCAGCCGTCATGTATGGATCAGAAGAAACATGAAGTACAACAAAGTAGGATGAACAACAATTGCAGATCTTTGAGGACGAGATCCTAAGAAGAATCTTTGGGCCCACGAAGGATACTAACAGTGGAGGATGGAGAGCTAGAAAGAACACTGAACTGAACAGTCAGTCTGTCATTTGCACGTCCCGTGCGAAACTTTGCCTCCCTAACAGCTCTCCTGTAGGCCTCTCGGTTATAAGCAAGATGCCCTGCTACTGATGCATCCATTTGCAGATCATTAAAGATGTCTTGCAGCCATCTTCGTCTTGGTCTTCCTTTCTTTCTTTTTCCCATTATGCACCCTTCCAAAACAGTCTTCTCTAAATTATCATGACGTTTAATTTGTCCAAAATATTTAAGTTTTCTCTCTTTAATCCTCTTTACTAGCCAGCCTTCTTCAATATTAAGTTCTTGTAGTATAGATATATTTGTTCTTTTTTGTGTCCATGATATTTGGAGAACTCTTCTGTAGCATTTACATTCAAAGGCATTTATGTGTTTCTCAGTTGTTTTGTTAAGTGTCCAGGTCTCACAGGCATATGTTGAGATGGTAAAAATGCGTGCCATTAAAAATCTTAATTTTGTAGTTCTGTCTGTTCCTCTCCACAGCTTACTGAGTTGTTTTACTATCTGAAAGAGCGATAGATGTCCTTCTTTTAATTTATCTCATTGTATCTCCATTATTAGTTAGTAATGATCTAAAATATTCAAAACTGTCCACCTCTTCCAATTTTTCGTCATTGATACATATTTCAGCTGCCGTGTTTGTTTTGTCAGTTGTCATCAATTTAGTTTTCTTTGCATTAAGATAGAGGTTTTACTCTTCGCTATTCTTACGGACTGACATAATTAGTTTTTCCATTCCTTTTTGTGTTGTGGACAGTAATACTGTATCATCAGCATATCTAATTTATGGTATTTCATAACCTTCAATTGTTATGGCTTCGTAATATTCTTTGTCTACATCTTCTCTAATATTCCTCATTATATTTTCAGTACACAAGTTAAATACTCTGAAAATACTCGGTATAAAGAGGAAGGAATTCAAGAACAACGCAGAAATAAGTCAGATGAGCAAACAACAAACTGCATCATGGGTGATTAGAAAAAAGTAGGTGGACATGTGTCGGTCATGTGACGAGAAGAAACAATCAGAGAATCCCAAAACAAGCTATCAAGTGGAACACAAAAGGCCGAAGAAAAAAGAGGTGGACCACGTGAGGAGGTTGTTAAGAGAAGCCGGTTTAGTAAGAATAACATCTCTTGATGAGGCTGAAAAGCTCGCCGAAAACAGGAAATGTTGTCAAGCTACCTTGCGGTCCCTGTGTGACTTTTAACGGCGCGGGAATGATGTAAGATGTAAGATGCAAGTTAAATAAGTAAGGCGACAATATGCACCTCTGAAGGACCCCTTGTTTTATGTCAAACCGGATTGTTGTTTCACCATTTATTCTTACTACTGCCTGTTGGTTTAGATACAGCTGTGATATTATTTGTATCAAATGTGTTGGAAATCCCATTTTTCCCATTATTTCCCAAAGTTTCTGATGTTGTACACAATCTAAATTATACAAAATCAAACTGAGCTGAACAGATTGTTTAAATTGTTTAAATCCCAACGAATTATAAATGTCTTGAAAATGAAGAGACTAGACTGACTGCGCCACTTAGAAGGAGGAAGAGAAAAGACAAGCGAAAATTATGTATGCACGAGAGATGAGAGAAACGAGAGCACGGGGTAGACCAAGACGGAGATGGAAAGACAACATAGAAGAGGATATAAAAGAAATTGGTGTCACCAGCTGGAGAGAGAAGATTAGGATTAGAGAGGAATGGAGGCGAACTTTATCTGCGGCTATGAACCTTAATGGCTGGAAAAGCTGAAGAGGAAAGAAAGAAGAAGAGTTAATGACCTAAACGCTACGATGTGCTGGAGATTGCCACAAATTCGCGTCAGTTTATTCTTTCAAAACGTGCGCACTTATTGTGGACGCCAGTAGCGACTTTGACGTCAGTTTTTCCCCTAGGTACGTCATCCGAACAACCATGTTTTGGGGTGGCTTTATCATCAGAGAACATGAAGGACCACAAATAAACAGTCGCGGGTACTGATTGGAACCAAAATACGGTAAGTTTTTACCTGCGCCACTGAGCCGTAAAACTCGAGTCGGGGTGTCAAGCCGGAATTATTGACGAAGTAGGAGCGGTCATCCACGAACCCACAGCACCTTGACTGCCTAAACAGTTGAGGACTGGATACCTGCTAGGATGAGTACTTATCCTGATAGCGCTTATCACGTGACTGACCTGGAAACGTGTTTAAATTTAACTTTATAACTTAAATTTTGCCTCATTCTTTTGACGGCTTGGACATGTTGATCTGAAGCATGCGAGTGTATTACGTTGCAATTTTGTTCTACTGATCTTTCTGTGGCACTTCTGTGTTTGGTATCTCAATGGATGTTATTTTGAAAAAAAAACAAAAAGAATCTTTCCGTAGAAAGAGGTAGTGGAGCAGGTGGCTGTGGATTGTTCCATGGAGTGTGCTTGACCTGTTTTGTTCAGCAACGCTTCCTGTGATTTATTGGAGAAACCATCTGTATGTCTCTATGTCTGTCTGTCTGTCCCTCTGTCCGTCTGTATGTCTGTCCGTCTCTATGTCTGCCTGCCTGTCTGTCTGTCCGCCTGTGTCTGTCTGCCTGCCTGTCTGCATGTATGTCTGTCTGATCACTCACCAACCCATCCATCCATCCATCCATCCATCCATCCATATGTTTGTCTGTTCATTTGTTTATCCACACAGTGATATTGGATGACTGCGATGGATGGAAGGTCGAGAGATGAAAGGCGGAAGGAATATCAAACGGGGGCGTACACGCCCAGTTCTTCGCCCCTTTCAAAATATGAGGGGTTCCATCAGTCTCTTAACCCCTTCGTTCCCTCGCTTTAACCCCCCCCCCCTCCACATGTCACATAAAAAACACACTACTCCATAGACAGGTGGTCAGGAAGGACCGTCATCCATGCACTCTGGACGCGTCCATAAGTGCTCTGATGTCCTCTTTGGTATCTCCGCCAGCATACAGTAACAGGTGACAGCCGTTCTGCGTTGGTTGACCACCCTCCTTCAGCTCTTGGTAAATCAAGCTTTCCTTGTCCATGGCAACGATGCCGAGTCTTAGCTGCCCGGAAACTCTCCAGAAAGTAAACAAAATACAAAACGCAACAGCGTATCCACATCTCCATATAAGGCGTGAAATGTGCGTCCTGCGGATGAATATTTCCCCGACTCTTTTGAAAGCTTTTTACTGATCAGTTACAAAATGATAGGGCATTTCAGTATTATTATTATTATTATCATTATTATTGTTAATCTGACAAAAAAAAATAGTAAACCCAGAACCAGCCGAAAAGCTTTTTAAAAACCAGTTTGTTAAGCAAGTTTATCATAACCAGCGGTTCCAACTCTGGTGTACGCGGAACCTTTGGGATACGGGACAGGACGCTTATGTGTACGCAATTTCCACATTTTTTGGCTTCCATGAAAGCCGTTTAGATAGGAACATAACCGATGAAGATATTAGAATTAACGGTTTTTAACCTGATCCGGCGTGACCCAGCTAGAAAACTAGAAACAGGTCTAGTAATGTATGTCTCCACAACTGTCAAGTTTAGTCGTAGAGAAGACCTCGAATCATCAGAGGTAGAGTGTATTTTGGCGGAAGTTAAATTGCTAAACCAGAATCCCATTAGTTATTGGACTTTTGTACCGTAATCCAAATGCATCATCCCTGTGGTATGATCACTTCACGACTATGATGGATGAGGTTTCAACCTTTAAGTTCAAAGATATTATCATTCTTGGAGATTTCAACATAAATCTAACACAATCAAATTCAACTTGGAGCAATATTATATTATCCTACAATTTTTGCCAAATTGTCACCAAACCAACTAGAGTAACAGAAGTATCATCCATATTATTAGATCATATATATGTAGCCCACCCAGAAAACATCATTGAATGTAACATCCCTCATACTTCGTTAAGTGATCATTACCCAGTCTGCTGTACGTGGACAAGAAAGGGGTATAAACTTCCTATACACAATCACATCAGTATGAAATTTAGAAGCTTCAGAAACTTTAACCTAGAATTATTCCTTAATGATTTGCAAGAATCTTCACTTACACACGTGCACCAAATAACTGACCCTGATGAGGCAATAGAATATTGGCTAAAGATCTTCAGAGATATATTAGACAAACATGTCCCCATGAAAGAGGTGAGAGTAAAACACCAGACGAAGCCACCTTGGATAACACCTGAAATATTACAATCCATGAGAGAACGTGATCGGGCGCACACAGTCAAGGACTTTAGGACCTACCGTTCACTCAGAAACAAAGTTCAATACTTAATAAGATAAAAGAAAAAAATTACTTTATGAATCTAGTACAGAATAAATCAGACAATAAATCAATTTGGAAAGCCATAAATATCCTATCAAATAAAAGAAAAGAATTTGATTTTCAAGCCATCAATCATGCATACACTAGCGCACATATCAGTACACATTTCAGAGAAGAAATCAACATTCTTAAATCATCAATACCAGCTCCTGTATGCAACTTACATGAACTACAAACATTCCTGGACGCAGATGTATAGATTTTAAACAGTTACACATTCCATTCTTAACAGTCAGTGAAGTTCACAGTTATCTCTTAACCTTAAAAAACAACAATACAGCTGGGCTTGATGATATTAGTAATAAGATCTTACGTTATGCTGCAGCTGTCATTTCACATACACTAACATATATTTACAATCAGTGCATTGCAAAATGTTATTTACCTGAGGCTTTTAAAACAGCAAAGGTGTATCTTCGCTTTAAATCTGGCTCATCCAACAATCTTAACAACTATAGACCAATATCCATATTATCGTCATTATCAAAACCATCCATCCACATACACATACACAAACTAACTCTACCACATATGCAAGAGAACAATTTACTCATAGACAGTCAGTCAGGCTTTAGACCCAGTAAATCGCAGCTCTTACCAAAATGACAGAAAACTGGTTAGTAAACATAAATGACGACAGACTATATGGTGCCATCTTTTTCGACTTTGAAAAGGCATTTGATATGATTGACCACGATATTCTTGTAAGAAAAATAAAGACTTATAAATTGCACCCTGACCTAATAAAATTAGTTGCATCGTTTCTTTCAGACAGACAACAGGTAGTATTCTTCAACAATTCTCTATCAAATTCTGCTAAAGTTGACACTGATGTTCCACTAGGTTCTATTCTAGGCCCGTTGCTCTTTGTTATCTATATCAATGATCTTCCACTTCATCTTAAACACTCTTCTTGTGACCTTTTTGCCGATGATTGCACAGTCTACACCAGTGACTACGATTGTGTTAATCTAGAATCAACTCTTCAGGTCGAGTTATACAATTTAATTAAATGGAGCAAAAACAGTGGCATGATTATAAACACCGATAAAACAAAATCAATGCTCATAACAACAGGACAGAAACTACAAAAAACAACACTTCGGCTCAGCACGGAAACATCACAGATAGAAACCGTTAGCGAGCACAAAACACTAGGTCTTATTATTGACCAGCATCTGACCTGGAACTCTCATGTGTAGGGTCTAACAAAACTCATCGCACAAAAAAGTATACCAGTTAGCCAAAATTAATCTCGGATAGATTTAACTCTCTTTCTCGCTCTCTCTCTTGGATAGATTTACCTCTCCCTTTCTCACTCTCTTTTGGATATATTTAATTCTCTCTCTTGGACAGATATAATTCTCTCTCTTTCTCTCTCTTGGAAAGATTCAACTCTTTCTCTCTCTCTCTTTCTCTCTCTCTCTTGGATAGATTTTATTCTCTCTCTCTCTCTCACGCTCATGGACAGATTTATCTCTCATTTGGATAGATTTAACTCTCTCCCTCTCTGTCTCTTCGATAGATTTAACTCTCTCCCTCTCTCTCTCTTGGAAAGATTTAACTCCCTCTCTTGAATACATGTAACTCTCTTTTTAATAGATTTAACTCACTTTCTTGTATAGATTTAACTCTTTCTCTTCGATAGATTTAACTCTCTCTCTCTCTCTCTTGAATAGATGTAACTTTCTTTTGGATAAATTAACTCTCTTTCGTGGATTTAACTCTCTCTCTCTCTCTTGGATAGATTTAAGTTTTACTCCCTCCCCCCCTCTCTCTCTCTCTTAGATAGATTTAATTTTTTCTCTTGGATAGATTTAACTCTGTCTCTCTCTCTTGGATTCTTTCTCTCTCTCTCTCTCTCTTACGGATAGATGTAACTCTCTCTCTCTCTTCTGGATAGATTTAACTCTCTCTCTCTCTTGGATAGATTTAACTCTCACTCTCTCTTGAATATATTTAACTCTCTCTCTCTCTCTCTCTCTTGGATAGATTTAACACAAGCATCTTGTTTCTAGTACCAGCGAAGATCACTGTCAGGCCGTGTTCCTCTACAGTCTCTCATAACCCTGAAGAACTTGACATTTCTGCCAAGAAAACGAGCAGTCTCGTAAATATAGTAAGCTATAGGTATAAGGGACTGCAGCTTATGTAGGACTTTGTTGAGTGCAGAGAAAAAAATACTTAAATGTTACTTTTAAATGCCGTTGACTGTCAGTTGTCTGTCTGTTTCAGAAAATCCAGCCACCCCAATAGACGTAGACAGTTCAGGTGAGAGACTGCCTGTCTGGTTTGCGAGAGTTAAGTTTGATTGTGTCTGTCTGGTGTACTTATTTAGTCGCCTGTTTTTGTAGCTGAGACCCTTGTAGCCTGTTTATGTAGCTGTTTAGAGCGAGTGTTTGTTTGTTTTATTATTTCTCGTGTCTATTTGATTGTGTCTTTGAACTTGTGTTTGATTGTGTCTTCATGCTTTTGTCTATTTTACTGTGTCTGATTGTGTCTTCGTGTTTGTATCTGTTTGATTGTGTCTCTGTGTTTGTGTCTAATCGAATGTATCTTCGTATTTATGTCTGCTTGACTGTGTTTTTTTATATTTGTGTCCGTTTGACTGTATGTCTTCGTGTTTGTGTCTAAGTGATTCTATCTTCCTGTTCATGTTTTATCTGATTGTTTTTCCATTTTCGTGTCTTACTGTGTTTTCGAATTTGTATCTGTTTGATTCTTTCTCCGTCTTCTTGTCTGATTGTTTTTGTGTCTGTGTCTGTCTGAATGTATCTTCATGTTCATGTCTGTTTGATTACAGTGTTTTGTGTTTTAGTGTCTGTTTGATTACAGTGTTTTGTGTTTTAGTGTCTGTTTGATTACAGTGTTTTGTGTTTTAGTGTCTGTTTGATTACAGTGTTTTGTGTTTTAGTGTCTGTTTGATTACAGTGTTTTGTGTTTTAGTGTTTGTTTGATTACAGTGTTTTGTGCTTTAGTGTCTGTTGGATTACAGTGTGTTGTGTTTTAGTGTCTGTTGGGGGTGAAAGCGCTGTCTGATTTTGGCAGTCAGCGACTCATTGTTGGGATGCTGGAGCCAGGAATGGCGAACCATGGCTGACCAAGACCCTGTTCCATCTCTCATTTGGTACCCCTAGTAACAGGCCTAGTCTGGCTAAAGGGACAGGGATCGCCATACAAAGGTCATACCGAAAGTCGTGAGCAAACATTTTTTAAAAATCAGAATTTTTAGATAGAGAAAATATAAATGTATCACCTTAATCTTCATCCTTTGCACTTCATGTAGAGGTCACATGACGTCACCATACTGTGTCACGTGGCCACGCGGAGCATAAATAAAATGGTGGGTGCTGAAGTTTCGTTTCGTTAACGTGTGTTATTGACTTCCTCGTTAAAGAGGAAATCCCCGCTTCTGAAACTCACCAAAGACTTCAGCTTGCTTATGGAGATGTGTGTATGGGTGCTGGCAGTGTTAGGAGGTGGGTGAAATATTTCAAAAGTGGAAACACGAGCATCCAAGACATGCTTCGCAGCGGTCGCCCTCGAACTGCCTCCACTGAACGCAATGTAGAAAGGGTAGGCGACATCATTAAATAAGACAGACTGTCACACTTTCTGAAATCGCTGTAAATCTTGGGATAGGACACAATGCAGTACAAGAAATGATTGAAATCCTAGGCTATAGAAAAGTTTGTGGCTGCTAGATATTTTCAAACTTGCAGAGCGATGGGAAAAATGTGTGCAGAGAAATGGAGATTATGTTGAAAAGTGAAGAAAAGTATACACTTTAAGGTGATACATTTATATTTTCTCTGTCTATAAATTCTGATTTTTTAAACATGTTTGCTCGCGACTTTCGGTATGACCCTCGTAGTTTTGATTGGTCTGAAAGTTCTTTTATAGCTTTGGCTGAGGTTTGGAGCTTTTGCAAAGAACTGTCCATCAGTTCTCTCTATTCTCAATAGTCTGGTCGTGGTTTTTGTTGCAGTATCGGGTATCTGTCTCTTCTTCACAGAGACAGAGGAAGACAGAAAGAGAGAGAGAGAGCGAGAGAGAGAATGTATTGGATTAGCTGTAAGTGTGACTAGGAAGAAAGTCACCGGCGGATCTCATAATCAACGCAAAAGACAGGGAATTGTGGAGAGAAATGATCGCCTAAGCTACGCGGCACGGCACTTAGATTAGATTAGATTGGGTCCCTCATCAGCTGGCTTCTCGCAGTGAACTGTTGGTGGTATAGGAGACGTGAGTCTGTGGTTATTTACGTGTAATAATGACGAGTCATCTTTGGGCCCATAAAGGACATCAACAGTGGAGAATGGAGAGCTAGAAAGAGCACTGAATTGAACAGCTTATTTACATCACAGATAATTATAAATGTCTTGAAACTAAACAGATTAAGCTGGTTGAGCCATTTGGAAAGAATGGAAGGGAACGAACAAACGAAAACGAAGGAAACAAGACCAATTGATAGACCAAGACAGGGGTGAAAAGACAACATAAAAGAGGATATACAGTAAATTGGTGTCGCCAACTGGAGAGAGAAAATTAGGCATTGAGAGGAATGGAGGCGAACATTGTCTGCAGCAATGAGTCTTAATGGCTCGGAAAGCTGAAGAAGAAGAAGAAGAAGAAGAAAAATGATGAGTAGCGTAAAGCTGATTGTTGCGGACTAGAGGTAGGCAGGCAAAAGTCGTTTTTTTTTAGCAACAGCTAAGCTGATAATCTTACTGATAATCTTACTGACTCCCTTGGGTTACTTCCGGTTAGGTGACCTTCAAGAGGCCGAGCTTCAGAGACGTAGAACCCAGCAGGAAGGTCATCACGAAGAGGCAGCGACATCGGAAAGTCTCGCATGCGGCTCGGAAAAGGTATGTCTGTTGAGCTGACCAGGTCTCGCATGCGGCTCGGAAAAGGTATGTCTGTTGAGCTGACCAGGTCTCGCATGCGGCTCGGAAAAGGTATGTCTGTTGAGCTGACCAGGTCTTGCATGCAGCTCGGAAAAGATATGTCTGTTGAGCTGACCAGGTCTCGCATGCGGCTCGGAAAAGATATGTCTGTTGAGCTGACCAGGTTTGACACATGTCCCTGACTTTAAATTCTTGATCGGACAAGCACGTCCTTGACCTCAGCTACTTGAACGGACAGAGGCATGTTCTTGACTTAACTACTCAAGCGGATAGGCATGTCCTTGTCCTGAACTGCCCTGAAGATTTTGGTGACATCATGGCCTGTACTGCTTGGGAAGTATGATGTGCTCCCTGAATGAACATTCCGGGAGACATGACACATCCGTGATATGAGCTGTCAGGAACCCTCGAATAACATACATAAACTGAAAAAAGATCAAATGTAATATGCCGATATGTTGGTAGCGCCAGGTACCGAGATACCCTAATTTATGAAAGTGCGGTTCTGACAGGTCAGCACTGCGCACCTTCGAGGTCTACCCCCTATGTGTATGTCTCATTTGCCTGTTGGTAACATGGGCTCGGGATGTTAGAGACGAACGTGTACACTTTGCATCCTTGCCAAATCCTTGTCCAAAATGTGCACATTTTGTATGATGTGTGAGTACATGTAGGAATGTACATATATATTTGGTTATTCAGATGAATGCTTTAATCAAAGCCTTCACGAGAGAACGCATGATGATGATGATGAACGTTTAAAAAATTCCAGCTGTGCTTACAAGGATTCTAAGTAAAATAGCTTCAACGAGATTAGAGAGATTGATTGATTGATCTTTATTTCAAAAGGGTTAAGAGAGAGAGAGAGAGAGAGAGAAGGAGGAGAAACAAAAGATCAGAATACAAGTTAGTCACATTCTTCTTATCACATCAGTCTGTGACAAAAGTTTATCAAATCAGCGCTGTGACAAAAGTTTATCATATCAAAGCTGCTACAAAAGTTTATCATCTCAAAGCTGTGACAATAGTTTATCATATCAAAGCTGTAACAAAGGTTTATTATATCAGCGCTGTGACAAAAGTTTATCATATCAAAGCTGTGACAAAAGTCTAATATATCAAAGCTGTGAATGCAGGAACAACAACAAAACTCCTTCAGATCATCCTGTTTTTCTATGGAGTACACTAGACTGTCCTGTCGCATTCCTGTGTTCTTGATGGCAGTCGGGTATTCTCTTCTTCTTGGTATGTACGCTACCACAACCCAGTCATTTCCACCATCTAGCAGTGATGGTAAGGGAATGTCCCTGATTTCAATATTTGATGATGAACCAGCGCCTATGAAGTATTTAGGTGGGACCTCAACTCTTTTGCTGTTATTTGCTTTATCTTTTGCCATGTCTACAATGGCTACTAGTTCCTGAAGCACTCTGATGTGCCGCCAGGTGTAGCGTCCTTGGGCTAATGATACTCTGCATGCTGACAGCACATCTTCCAATGTTTGTGTTAATATATCAAAGCTGTAACAAAAGTTTAATATATCACAGCTTTGAAAAAACTTTATCATTAAGGCTGTGACAAGAGTCCGTCATGTCAAACTGTGACAAAAGTTTATCATATCAGGCTGTGACAAAATAAATTCTATCATATCAGGCTGTGACAAAAGTCTATCATATCAGACTGTGACAAAAGTCTATCATATCAGACTGTGACAAAAGTCTTTCATATCAGACTGTGACAAAAATCTATCATATCAGACTGTGACAAAAGTCTATCATATCAGACTGTGACAAATGTCTTTCATTTCAGGCTGTGACAACATTTTATCATATCAGACTGTGACAGAAGTTGATCATTTCAGGTTGTTGCAAAAGTTTATCATATCAGACAGTGACAGAAGTTGATCATTTCAGGTTGTTGCAAAAGTTTATCATATCAGACTGTGACAAAAGTTTTTCATTTCAGGCTGTTACAAAGGTTTATCATATCAGGCTGTTACAAAAGTTTATCATATCAAGTTGTGACAAAATTTTATCATATCAGGCTGTGACAAAAGTTTATCATTTCAGACTGTTACATAAATTTATCATATCAGACTGTGATAAAAGTTTATCATTTCAGGCTGTTACAAATGTTTATCATATCAGGCTGTGACAAAATTGTATAATATCAGTCTGTGACAAAATTTTACCATATGAGGCTGTGACAAAATTTGATCATATCAAGGCTGTGACAGAAGGTTGTCATATCTGGGTTGCGACAAAAGTTTATCATATCTTGGCTGTGACAAAAGTTTATCATATCAAGGCTGTGACAAAAGTTTGTGATATCGGGGCTGTGACAAAAGCTTATCGTATCAGTGCTGTGACAGAAGTTTATCACATCACGGCTGTGACAAAAGTTTATCATTTCAGGGCTTTGACAAATGTTGATCATATCAGCACTATGGCAGATGTTTATCATTTCAGGGCTGTGACAAAAGTTTATCATATCATAACTGTGACAAAATTTATCGCATAAAAGCTGTGACAAAATTTATTATATCAAAGCTGTAACAAAAGTTTATCATGTCAGGCTATGACAAAAGTCTATCATAGCAAAGCTGTGACTACGTCTTATCCTATAAGGCTGTGACAAAGTATGAAAATGATACAAAGACTAATAAAATCAACAGAAAGTATCCAGAGCAGCGATTCTCGACTTTTCAGATCCCAGTCCTCTCTTATCAAGCCAGACTGTCTCGGAAATCTGCCCTATATATTAAATCACCAAGAAAGGATTTTCACCATTACAAGCTCTTTTCCCGTCGAGAAAAGAAGTTCCTCCTTAGAAAGAACAAAAACAAAAAAATCTCGGGCCGATAGACCTCAAATTTCACTTCAGGAAGCCACTTTCCTTCTTTTGGCAATCCCCGACACAGAAGTTTACCAACAGAGAATGCCCTCCACAGCCAAGTCAGAGAATCCCTGATAGGTGTAATAAATAAAATGTTGGACTGGAAAAAAAGGATGGAGAAAATAAACCGGTGTCTTCCAGGTGAACAGATACGAGGGGCGATTGATAAGTTCTCGGCATAAGGTACAAATACTTGAAAGACACAGTTGATATTAGGTGCATTTGTAGATCAGGTTAATGCAAGATTAAACACCAAGTTTCAAGAAATTAAGTGCAACCAATTTTTTTACAGCCTATTAAAGTGGTAAGGGGTGGCAGAAATGGAGAAAATGGATAAAATTTCTCATCGAGCAGTCATTCGCTACCTCTGCATCAAGGGCTTATCATCGAAGGAGATCCGTGAGGATATGGGAGAGACTCTAGGGGAGAGTGCCCCTTCTTACAGCACAGTGAAGAAATGGGCAGCTCAATTCAAACATGGAAGGGAGAGTCTGGAAGATGATCCCCGTCCAGGAAGACCAAGAACGATAACCACCGATGAAACCACCGGCAGAATCCATGACATGATAATGGAGGATCGACGACTAACTGAGCGGTACATTGCTACTGAGTTGGGCATCTCCCAAGAACGTGTTCATGCCATTATTCACAATGATCTTCAAATGACAAAGGTCTCTGCTCGATGGGTCCCGAAACTTCTTGGAGCTGATCACAAATGACAGCGTCTTAACATGTCAAGAGAAAATCTTGGCCATTTTTTCTGCAGATCCTGAAAAGTTTCTTCAACAATTTGTGACTATGGATGAGACTTGGGTCCATCATTTTCAACCAGAAACCAAAGAACAGTCAAAGCAGTGGAAACATCATGGATCCTCACCTTCAAAGAAAGTAAGGTCGGTTCTGTCTGCAGGCAAAGTGATGGCTTCCATCTTTTGGGATTCAGAAGGTGTGCTATTGGTAGACTATCTTCACAAGGGCAGAACAGTCACCAGGGCCTGTTACGCTAATCTTGTGAAGCAACTGCGAGTCAGATTGAAGGAAATCGTCGAGGAAAATTGACGAAAGGAGTCATCTTTCATCACGACAATGCTCCAGTTCACAAGTCGGCGATGGCAATGGCTGCCATTAGTGAATGCAGCTTCCAGTTTCTTGAACATCCCCCTTATTCCCCAGATTTGGCCCCTTCGGACTATTACCTGTTTACCAAACTCAAAAAGGAGCTCAGTGGTCGCAAATTTGCTTCAGATGATGACCTCATTCATGCTGTAGACCACTTTTTACTGGCACAAGATGCTGACTTTTACAAAGAAGGGATCCGTATGCTCAAGGATCGCTGACTAAGTGCATAAACCTGCAAGGAGACTGTGTTGAAAAATAACCCCAAAAAGTTGTCCACAAATAATCCGTTGTACTGTATGCCGAGAACTTATCAATCACCCCTCGTATATGGTGTTTCAATTGTATGCAGAAAGTGGCCTTCCCATAGGGAGAGGATCAGAGGCAGAAACTAAGAAGTACTGACTGCTAACCATGTAGTAATAGTGGCAATAGTAATAATAATAATAACAATACTAATAGTAGTAGTAATTTAAAATTGATAATAATAGTTGCAATAGTAGTAGTAGTAATGGTAATAGTAGTAGTATTACTAGTATTAGTAGTAGTAGTAATAACAGTAGTAGTAGTAATAGTAGTGGTAGTAGTAATTGTATTAGTAGTAATAGTATTAATAATAGTAGTAATGGTAATAGTAGTAGTAGTAATGATAGTAGTAGTAGTAATAGTAGTAGAAGTAATAGTAGTAGTAGTAGTGGTGGTAGTAGTAGTAGTAGTAATAGTAGTAGAAGTAATAGTAGTAGTAGTAGTGGTGGTAATAGAAATGGTAGTAGTAGTGGTAGTAGTAGTAGTAGTAATGGTATTAGTAATACTAATAGTAGTAGTAGTAGTAGTAGCAATGGTAGTAGCAGTACTGGTAGTAGTAGTAGTAATAGTAGTGGTAGTTGAAGTAGTAATAATTATAGTAGTAATGGTAAGTAGTAATAGTAATGGTAGCAGTAATAATAGTAGTAGTAATGGTGGTTATAGTAGTAATAGTAGTAGTAGTAATCGAAGCAGTAGTAGTAGTAGTAATGGTAATAATTATAATGGTAGTAGTAATAGTAGTAGTAGTAATAGTAGTAGTAGTAATCATAGAAGTAGTAGTAGTAGTAATGGTAGTAATAGTAATGGTATTAGTAACAGTAGTAGTAGTAATCATAGCAGTAGTAGCAGTTATAATTGTAGTAATGGTAGTAGTAATAGCAGTAGTAGTAATAATAGTAGTAGTAGTAATAGTAGTAGTAGTATGTAGTAGTAGTAGAAGTAGTAGTAGTAGTTATATTAGTAATAGCCATAGTAGTAATAGTAGTAGTAGTCATAGTAGAAGTAGTAGTAGTAATAGTAGTATTAGTCATAGTAGTAGTAGTAGTAGACATAGTAGTAGTAGTAATAATAGTATTCATAGTAGTAGTTGTAGTAGTAGTAATAGTAGTAGCATTCATAGTAGTAGTAAGAGTAGTAGTAATAATAGTAGTCATAATAGTAGTAGTAGTAGTAATAATAATAGTAATAGTCATGGTAATGGTAGTAGTAGTAGTAGTAGTAGTAATAGTAGTAGTAGTAGTAGTAGTAGTAGTAGTAGTAGTAGTAGTCAGTCATTCATTTACATGTCACCTGCGGAACTTTGCCTCCCTAACAGCTCTCCTGTAAGCAAGTTGTAAGCAAGATGGCCTGCTGTTGATGCATCCATTTGCAGGTTATTAACGATGTCTTGCAGCCATCTTCACCTTGGTCTTCCTCGCATTCTTTTTTCCCATTATGTACCCATTATGTACCCTTCAAAGACGGTTTTCTCTAAATTCTCATGACGTTGTGTCAAAATATTTAAGCTTTCTCTGTTCAATCTTCTTTACTAGGAACCTTTCTTCAATATTAAAATCTTGTAGTATGGATATATTTGTTCTTTTTTTGTGCCCAAAATATTTGAAGAACATAATTTGTCTGTCATCACAATTATCAGTACAATTGGACTGGTTATTGTGATGACAGACAAATTATGTTCTTCAAATACCAGTACTGACTGCTAGCCGTGTAGTAATATTAGTAGTAGTAGTAATAATAATAGTAGTAGTAGTAGTAATAGTAGTAGTAGTAGTAATAGTAACAGTAGTAGTAATAGTTGTACTAGTAATAATAGTAGTAGTAGTAGTAATTTAAGAATAATTATAATAGTTGTAATGGTGGTAGTAGTAATATTGGTAATGGTGGTAGTAGTAGTAGTAGTAGTAGTAGTAGTAGTAGTAGTAGTAGTAGTAGTAGTAATAGTAATAGTAGTTCAGAAAGAATAATAATAGATACAGTGGTAGTAGTAGTGATGATGACGATGTTGATAGAAAGATAAGATGATGAAGGAAAGGAAGATATAACATTTCACACACACACAGACATACACACACACAAACAGCATCATCATAATGTAACAGCAATCACTGCAGTCAGAACAGCCAGTTCCTCAACCTTGTCAATCATTTCCCAGGGTTCTGGGCATTGTTCGTCCGTACGTTACAATGTCCTGGCCGGCATTGTGTCCATTGTCTGGTTTAGTAACATCGTTTTCGTCACCTGGCTCCTCTGTGGCAGGGATACCAAGACCGGCATGAAGATCCCAAGCGGTTTTGGTAAGAGACTGGCTCTGAACGTTGTTTTTTTCTTCCTTCTTTATTTTCTTCCTTCTTCTTTCTTTTCTTCCTTCTTTTTTGTTTCTTCTTTTCTTCCTTCTTTTTTGTTTCTTCTTTTCTTCTTTCTTTTTTGTTTCTTCTTTTCTTCATTCTTATTTACTGGGGGTGAAGACACCAGATAAGGTTATCAGCGACCCATAGTTGACCAAGACCCTGTCCCACCTCCACAGCTGACCAAGACCCTGTCCCACCTCCACAGCTGACCAAGAATGTCTCAACTCCACAGCTGACCAAGACCCGACCCTGTCCCACCTCCACAGCTGACCAAGACCCTGTCCCACCTCCACAGCTGACCAAGACCCTGTCCCACCTCCACAGCTGACCAAGAATGTCTCAACTCCACAGCTGACCAAGACCCGAACCTGTCCCACCTCCACAGCTGACCAAGACCCTGTCCCACCTCCACAGCTGACCAAGAATGTCCCACCTCCACAGCTGACCAAGACCCGACCCTGTCCCACCTCCACAGACCAAAACCCTGTCGTTGTACCCCCTGGGTAACGGGGCAGGGATCGCCATAGTCCCAGTGGTGGTGGAGTCTGCTAAAGAAGCATTGCACACCCCCTGCTGTACTCCGGGACCAAAAAAGTAGTCATCATTACCCGTTCCCACGCCGAAACGATGTACCTCAACATCTCTACAGCATCGGCTGCAAAGAACAACGTCTCGCAGTTACAGGAGTTCGTACACGTACATGTTCTTATTTTCTTTTTTGTTTCTTCTTCTTTCTTATTTTCTTTTCTATTTCTTCTTTTCTTCCTTATTTCCTTTTTTGTTTCTTCTTTTCTTCCTTCTTTCTTATTTATTTCTTTTTCTTCTTTTCTTTCTTCTTTTTTTTCTTCATTTCTTTCTTCTTTTTTTCTTCATTTCTTTCTTCTTTTTTTCCTTCATTTCTTTCTTCTTTCTTGTTTCCTTCTTCTTTTTTTCTTCATTTCTTTCTTCTTTTCTTTCTTCATTTCTCTGTTCCCCCACCCTCCCAGACAAGTGTTTTTGCCATGTTAACCTCCTGACACTCTAAGGGGATGGGCCCCTCTGTGTCATAACTCCCAGAAGTGTTGTGAGTTGTTTTTTGTGTGTCCCGTCCCGGAATTGAACCCATGATCTTCCAGTTGGCACTGCACTTGGAAGTGCATCTTAGCGATTTAGCTAAGGGGGACTGGTATTGGTTGTGATAGATGAAATTATTTAAGTTCTCAATGCTTATTTCGCATACTCCACAGGTAGCATGAGGCTTTTTCTGCTGTTTCTGAAAGGCTTTTCAATGCCCTTGCTCTTGCTTGTCCCTTTATGCCCAGTTGCTTACATAGATCGTATGCTGATGTTGCTACGAACCCTGTCGCTCCCACTTCTACAGCTATCACTTTTGCCTTCACTCCTGCCATCTGCCTTAGTTTCTTGACCATATCATTGTACTTCTCACATCAGAATAAATGCTTCTCCTCTATTCTTATTTTGTATGGAACCGTAAGCTCCATCATTATTAGTTCCTGTTTTGCTATGGAGTACATTACAATGTCCGGGTGCATTCTTGTGTTCCTGATAGCAGTCGGGTATTTTATTCTTCCTGTTTTGTAGTCAGGAGTTGCCAATTTTAAATTACCAGAATGCTAATAATAGATATCCCGTTATTTCCCTGTAAAATATTACGACAGTGATTTTTTATTATAAGAAATGTTCGTGTGTCATGGATGTTACTTCGTAGGCCTAGAGTTTTTACTTTTTTTTTTTTTTAGATACGCCAAAGGAATTTGTATTGTCTATTTCACATGTGTTTTAGATGTGTTATGTGTGTATTTTTTCATTTTGTTTTCGAACATTCTAAGTGGGCAAGTCGCCACAGAAATCTGTCCGCCAAAAGTCTGTCCCACTGTCAGTGGAAGTGGACAGAGGGAAATCTTTGTCTCAGAGCCTGCCAGCCAGTGCCAGATCCAAGCAAAACTTGAAGCCTATGACAAAAAGGTCATCGGACAGCTTTGATGAGACTTCTTCGTGGCCGGCCGTGGATGCCTCAGACAGTAGCGTCCCGATGTGTCGAGGTGACACCTCAGCAACTTATGTGATGCCCAGAGGCGACCATCCTGGCATCACTACTTTCAGCGGTCTTCGGGCCAGCCTAGTCCGTAGGACGCCCTTCGCGAACGCACAGTGCGGCCTGCCTCCTATTCTCGAGGCTCATGCGGAAGGGGATGACGGCCTAGGAACAGAGTCATCAGCGGATGACTGGAGGCAGAGAGGAGGAACCAACATGGCCCGAAAGTCCAGTGACCTGCAGAACATTAACGGTCAGAATTTGTCGGAGACATCTATGCTGAACAGGTAAACAGAAAGAAGAATAATTAGAATTTACTTGGAAAAGACAGCCGGAAACAAATTCCAATTTGAGAATTTAGTGGATATGACTCTAAAAAAAAATAATAAAAACACAAAAAAAAACCATTTAGGTTTTAGAAGTCATTATGTAATAGCAACGATAAACAGACCTGAATTAGAGGATTTAATAGATGTACATGCTTAGAAAAACATACAAAATTTTGAAAAAAAATGTGTTTGATAAATGTATCAAGGAAAATTCAGGTAAGAATTTCAGAATAGTCTTTCTAATAACCATATTCGACTCTTCGAATTCAGAAATAGCTGTCGAAAAGTGTAAACTTTAGACTTTAGAAGATATGGCTGTAATAAGATGTAAATGTAAAGATAAATGAATAGATAAATAACAAAACTAATTGGAGAAAAAGTTTATGAATTTAAGAATTTATGGAACACCATCAGGAGAAAACCTTTGTAGCGTTGAGTTTGGGCATGATCCAAGAAAGTTTGGGAAACACTGCCCTAGAATAAAATATTTACCGTCCTTCATTTTTCGCTTCATATGTCTCTCTCTCCTCCTCCTCTCTTTTCTCCCTAGCTATCACCCCCCCCCCTCCTCCGCACCAAAAACTGTAACATTTAAAATAAAGTTACTAATGTACGCAACATATAAATGTTTACTCTTTTAGTTTATCCGGTAGAGGTCGCCACTGCCCTCGAAAAGAATAATAAATATAGAGCATACTTAAAGGGTTAATCAAGTATGGCTTGTGGTATATGGTACGTATAAGAGTAGGTTTTCTCTCTCTCTCTCTCTCTCTCTCTCTCTCTCTCTCTCTCTCTCTCTTGTGTAGAACTAAAAATAACCTCTTTTTAAGCAACCAGTCATGGACATGTAGCTAAGCTGAACCTACCTTTCTAGAAATGAATTTCTTCCATATTCAAAAAAGTTGAAAACTCAAATGGAAACAGGAAGTGTACGTATTTAACTGGGTTAAGCTGAAGTGGGATTTGTTTTATTTAGTTGTTTTTTTTAATCAGGGATTTTTTAAGTACGGTCCTTGGCGGGCCTTCCACAAATCCGTCGCCGAATCTAGGGCTCCAGTAACCTGAATTGAGAAACCCTTGCTTAAGGCCTTTGATCATCATCATGTGGCGTCGCCCCAAGGATGATTAGCTGCATTGAATCTCCACTCTTCTCTGCTTCCTTCCTTCGTAGAACACTCAACCAAGCTAGTCCCTGTCCGTCTCTTGATGTTGTCCACCCATCTGTACGGCTGTTGTCCTCTTATTATTTTCCCTTCAATCTTGCCTTCAAGGAGGGTCTTCAGTATAGCATTGTGCCTTGTGACGTGCCAGAAGTATCTTATGTCTTGTTTTTATGACTTTCAGTATTTCTCTTTTAACATCTAGTTGGTTTAGCACTTCGTTGTGTGTTTTCTTTTCTGCCCATGGGATACATCCCATTCTTCTGCATATCCACATTTCAAGGGCCTCAATTTTCTTTTCTGTCCATGGGATACTGTCTATTCTTCTGTATATCCACATTTCAAGGGCCTCAATTTTCTTTTCTGTTGTCCTATTCAAGTTCCAGCCTTCTGTACCATGAAGGAATATTGAATATGTGTAGCATTTTACCATACGTAATCTCAGCTGCTGTGATATTTGTTTTCATGTAAGGATCTTTATGAAAGGATAGATTTGTTAGGGCCTTTACAAGAGTGAATCCGGTACAGCTATCCTCTCCACCAAATATGAAGACTCGATGCGTAAATTACATAAGTGTAAAATATGACTTAGTTCAACCTTTAACTAGTTTCTTATTTATAAGAGCTACGGCCCTAACTAGTTTATTATTTATAAGATTTAGGCCTTAACTAGTTTATTATTTATAAAAGTTACGGCCTTAACTAGTTTATTCTTTATTAGATTTAGGCCTTAACTATTTTATTATTTAGAAGAGTTACGGCCTTACCTAGTTTATTATTTATAAGATTTACGGTCTTAACTAGTTTATTATTTATAAGATTTACTGCCTAAAGGCTTCGAGGTTGTGACGTCGCGTTTGACATCTTCAAATCCCTTCTGTAAAGTAAATGAATCTTTTGAAATCATTAAGTAATATTTCTTTGGTTTATATCTTTGCAGCAGTAAAGTTTCTCGCGTTCTCAAGAAATGTTTTAGCAATGAAAAAAAAAAAATTCAAGATAGATAACGATGCGGGGGATTTTTTGGAAACTGTTTTACTGTTTTTGATAATGTTGAATCTACTCATGCATAACTGGCTTATATTTTAAGAGACTTTATTCTGGTAGTAGTGGAATATTTCATTGGGGGGGGGGGGGGTGTGAGTAGGCGGGAAAGGGGGAGTCAACTCGACTAGTTTGTTCGGTGAAGAAACGGAAGGCCCAGACTGAAGACAGTGGACTGGACTTGAAAAAAGAGACTGGGCCTAGCAACACGAACATTGTTTGTTATATATCACCACAGCCGATGTAGGACTAGCCAATGGGACGAGGCCGCTCAAGAAACGGGTGCTCGGCAGCTTGTAGAAACTGCTGATTTTTACCTGCTCAAATCTGTCATGTAGAATAAAACATTATTATTATTATTATTGCATATTTAATTGTGGAAGGTGGTTTCGGAGCAAGCACATGTTTTTTTGTTTGGTTTTTTTTTTAGTTTTTTAGTTTTTTTATTTTGTGACTTTATTATTCCTCTGTGTTTATTTACGTGAATTCTTCAGAAAAAACTGGCTGATAGGATCACAGTCAAATCTGTACAACAGGGATAGTAGACAGAGCCTGCCAGTTGAGGTTCGGGAGTTTGCTTCTAACATTAAAATGCATGAGAGCCAGTGGGACGCTAGAAAGAGTTGCGACAGCGAGGACAAACTGTACGTGCCGCCCGGACTCCAGGGGAAGAAATGGCAGGATGAACTTTGCTTAGACGCTGCCGAGAGAAGAGAAGCAAACCTCGCACAGAGCACGGATAGCTTGGAAGAAGACAGCGAAGAGTTCCTGTCGCAGGACGTTTCCACGCAGGTTTCTTTCGTCGGAGTCGGCAACCCTGCTTCGGGCACACCCCAGGCACAGAGCACTGCCTCCACACAGTGCCCATCTCTTTGTGTTGTGGCGAAAGCAAGAAACCTTCAGGCGCTCAAACATGTGGGCTCTCCAGCACGAGGTTACCAACGCGCAAGGAAGGGTCATCCCAGAAGCATCGATGTACCAGATTCGGAATCTGACTGCCAGTTTGCAAGTAGAAAGGAATTAGTGCAAGATTTCAAAGGCGTCCTTGAGTACAGTGGGCCTGACCGACCAGATTCAGAATGCTCCGCGAAGCACGGGCAAAAAAAGTCATCATCGCACGTGAGTGAGCAAACAGGGAACAAGGCGCTCCGCTCCACAAGAAAGCCTGACGCCGCCTGCAATAAGAATGATGAGACCAAGTCCCGCATGATGCGTTCCAGCCTCGCGGATTACGAGCCTCTGATGGCGCCCCCGCCAAAAGGCTACCATGTCAGACAAGACTTCAGCAATCCTGACTCCACGTTGGAAGTAGTTAGAAAGGTCAAAATTGACAACGTCGGAGACGACATGAGCGTTGCAACTTTGATGACCCCTAGAGAGACCCCTCATCCTTTGAAGGCAGCAAGCTCGGGCGAAGCGTACGACAGCAGCGAGAGTGGCGAGACTTGCAGACATGCATGGGGCAAACATCGGTCTCACTGGCGGGAATATCTAGATGATGTAATTGGAAAGGATAAGACAAAACGTTCTAAGAAGCTGGTAATTCTTGGAAAACTGAATTACCTGAATTCCGGGCGAGGCAAACATGGTTCGAAGACCCACTGTGCCACATCACGGAAGAGCAAGAAAGCTCATACCCAGAATGACGGAGATTATAAGGAGGAAAGGAAACTCGGAGGCTCGCGATTTCGTTGGATATACCCGATAGTTTTCAAAAGTGGTGATAATATCAGACCAGAAGTCGCAGAGAACGTCACAGAGCACCCTAGCCCAGGATCTGCCGGGGAACCTTCAGCGGCGGCGTGCTATGAGTCGGTGGATGCTCCCAACTGTTACTACAAAGTATTAAGTCCATCTAGGAAACATCTGCGAGCGTTTCATGTAAAAAGGCATCCACGACGGCATTCCCCGAGGCAGACTCGTACCGGCTGCAGTCTCAAACGGACGAGGTTGACTCGCGAGGTCACGAACGTACCTGAGATGTACACCAGTGCGACGGCTCTCAAGGCCGTGGAAAGCCAGCCGTGCCTGAAATCAGGACAGGCAGTCGGACAGCTCTCACCGCGTCATACATCTACAGGCAAGTTGCTGCTTCCACTATCGAGGTCCCAGCTGCTGCCGTCCTATTACCTTAATGTCAATTCCAACGCTGGCATCCCGGAGTCGTGTCAGGAGAGCACAGCCGGTGGGAAAACCGAGAGCAAGCAACAGTCATGCACCAGCGTCCACAGCACAGACCAGTTCTACAGCACGCATACAGATGCTGAAACGAAGGTCATGGACAGCGATCTGGAGGTCAGCCCTGCCTTTTCTTTCTCGCTAGACGGCCCAGATGTGGGGAGCACCATAAAGGACGAGTCTGAGCCCTTACCGAATGTGACCAGAAGCAGTGACCAGTTGAAACAACCCCCGGAAAGTTGGGAAGATAGGAGGTTAAACTTTGGACAGATCAGTAACGATATTTCTTCACAGAAGAGCAACAAGAAAGAGCTAGCAAGTGCAGACAATCCCGTAGACGCGAGAACTGAAAACCACGCCAGTAGAAGCCAAGCGGCTCTGACTACCACGCCGAAAGAATCGCTTCTCACGACAGTAAGCAAGAACAAAAGGAAGACGAAGACGACGGAAGCGTTATACATCAAGTTTGAAAGTAGTCTGTCAAAGAAGGTCACTACAACGACTGTGGTGAAGGATGGAAGGAGGCCCGTTGCCAACAAGCTTAGACAAGACAGGCAGAAACCGTTTCCACCACCAGGCGAAGCCCAGAAAGCTGTGTCCAGTGGCTCAGAAAGGCTCGATAACAGATGTATTATAGACACTACTCGTTTCACGAAGATCATCCGATGCGGGGAAGGCTATAGTGAACCCTCAGAGCCTAAAGTGAAGCATAAAAGCGGCTACGAGGCCTACCTAGAGTTTGTTGCATCGAAAGAGCCGCAGCGTAAAACGAGAGTTGTTCACTGTAGTCAGGGTCAGGGAGTGCGGTCCGCGGAGTCTGACCACCGCTATAGCCCTATCAAAGAAGTCGTCACGTCCTCCTGCAGGAGTGAGGACCTCACCCACGCCAGTCGTTTGGTGGGTCTACCAGAAGCTGCTCCCATGACGGACCCGTCCGTTACTGAGTGCCACTCGCCGGAGTTTCAGTGCAAGAAAGCGGGCCACCTTGACGCAGATATGTTCAGTGAGAAAGGTCATTCGTCTGCACCACTGGCAGAGTTGTCAGTTAAGTCGCCGGTCCCACAGATCGATGGGGATGCGAAGGCACTAGAGTCGGCGGCGGCCAAGAAAGACCTGGGCGACAAATCGGAAGTCCATAGAAAGTTGGAGACCCCGAAGAAGGAGTTGAGCAACCTTAGAGAAAAAAATGAAGAAGAAGAAGAAGAAGAAGAAGAACAGACGTCCCCATTAGAGAGCGAAGTTTTAAGTGAATCAGTAGTCAAGGCAGATGAAAGTCAAACTCACCCTGAAAGGGATGCCCAGATAACGGAAACTGAGTCGCCGAATACAGAAAAATCTCCAGGGATAAATGCGACATCCCGAAGAAAAGGATTACCTTTCTCCAAGGCAGAAAGCCCGCATATTAAACACTCACCCGAAGCCGTGGTTAAGACCGGGATCAAGAAACTCGTGTCCAGCAGAGGGAAGAGCAAGAGCACAGATGACGCTAGGGCCAGGTCAAATGGAAGCGCGTCCTCAAACGGACGATCGCCTCATCACTCGACTCTAGCAGCCAAGAAAAAATCCATCCTGTCCACGAAGTCTCTCTTTCGCTCTCCTGACGGAAAGAGGAAGAAGCGAAGCACGAAGAAGGTATCGGAGAGTAAGAGCAGCAGCGAGGTGGAAGACGCGAAGGTGGAGAAGGTGAAGAAGCAGAGGAGCAGCGACAAGATTGTGGAGAAGAAGAAGAAGAAGAGGAAGCAGAAGCAGAAGACCGCGGCGGGTGTGGAGGAACACTCCCAGAACGGGCGGGCCAGCAAGAAAATACCAACCTTAATGAGAAGCCGGTCCAGTGATTTGAGCAAGATGACCCAGACTGTCGCGGCAACCTCCTCGGCGCCGAAGCTCATAGACGCCGCAACCTCGGAGACACAGCTATCCCCCGCTGTCCCTTGCAAAAAGGAGAAGGACGGCAGGTCAACCAGTTTAAGGGACAAGCGGGCACCGTATGACGAAGCCACGCTCAGTTTGGATAGAGAACATGTCTTGAAATCGCGGGAGCTCAGGATCAAAAGTCACGCCGCCTCGTCGGCAGAGAACATATCCATATCACCAGCACCAGGTAAGCCCGTGCGGTCAGCTGAGTCCATGCCGGCTTTCACTGGGCCCGTTGGCAAGCCAGCAGCCAAAGTTGTGACGGTTACAACGGTTGGCAAGGTGAAGAAGAACGAAAAGGACCTTCAACAGGCCGAACTGGGCTGGAACAGTAGTACCCTTTCAGCAGAGGAGAAAGCTGCGGTAGAGAGAGTGCGACAAAATCAGAAGAAGGTAATGGTCAGATATTACATTGTCAAGCCCAGGCCAAAGAAGGCTGAGAGAGAAGTTGGAGCTTCCAAGTTGAAGCGTTCGGCACAAAGGCAAGCACAAGCCGATGGGGACGGCGCATGCGCTGCCGGGGAAATGGACGTTAAACCTGACAGTGTTCAACCGGAAAGATCTAGGACAGGCCCTGGAAAGTCTGTACAATTTTCTGACAGCATTGAAGATCTAGAAGCATCCAAAGACGAAATGGCAAATGAGAGGGTGCTGCATAAGCCAGAAAGCGATCCAGTGCTGCACCAAACCGCAGTTAAACCCATCAGCGAAGTTATAAAGCCATCAATCAAGGCAGCTGACGTGGAAATATCAGTGCCAAGTAAGTCAGCATTGCAGAAAAAGGAGGAGTCACGACCACCAGCCACGCCCCCAAGGCGAAAACGTCCAGTCTGGCTGAAGAAATCCAATAAAGAGAAAGCGGAAGCGACCAACAAAACCAACGCCGCAGAAAAATCTGTCCCAGGGATTGTGCCACTGAAACGTCACCAAACGTCAGATAATGCAGCTAAGCCTGCCTCACGTTTCAACATTCATCTTTACTACCCGGTGAAACCAACAATTGGGTCTCCGAAGCTAAGCAATATCTGCCTCAGCGACAAGAGAAAAGTCGCATACAACACCTGGATCAGTAGCATCTTCCTGGCCGCCCCTTTGAACAAAGCTACCAAGAAGCTGGTCGCAAAGACCGGATCTCCGGTTGATATAAAAGAAATCATTGAAGGATCGTCCGTGGACGCCGCGGATCACTTCAGGGCTATGAGGGCGTTACATGAATCTGGTGTACGGGCAGCTAAGTCTGTACCTTCGCTTGGTCCACAGCGCCCCATAGGCGTGGACTTGGCTGGTGGGAAGAAGTTGAAGTTGCCAGAGGAATCCCGCGCATTTTTACAGAAAAAGGGTAAAGAGAAGTTACGAGAGAGCTTGTCTCCACGTTCCACTTCATCGCTAGAAGGCAACGAAGAGCTGGGCTTCGGCGATGTTTCGGTCAGTTCCTCGTCGTCTACGAAAGTTGACTGCACGCCTGGACCCAAGCAGAGGCTTGGTCATAGCCGGATGAGCGAGGCAGGGCTTGTCGGGAAGAGGAGGTCTGGCAAGAAGTCGTCGCAGGAGCACGTCCCAAAGTGGCAGCTTGTGTCGACCCAGGACGCCAGGCACGTGCCAGACCTCTCGGGTGCACATTACTGCGGGGATGTGATGGAGTTCGTAAGTGATAGTTCGCTCGTCTGTTGCCTGCACTGGCCCTTCATCTTGCTCTGCCGCTGTTTTCACACCCAACCACTCTGAATCCTGTTCATTTCTTTTTTCTAATATCTTGTCTGCTCTGAATCCTTTCATTTCTTTTTTCTAATATCTTGTCTGTTCTGAATCCTTTCATTTCTTTTTTCTAATATCTTGTCTGTTCTGAATCCTTTCATTTCTTTTTTCTAATATCTTGTCTGTTCTGAATCCTTTCATTTCTTTTTTCTAATATCTTGTCTGTTCTGAATCCTTTCATTTCTTTTTTCTAATATCTTGTCTGCTCTGAATCTAGTTAATTTCTTTTTTTTTTCTAATATCTTGTCTGCTCTGAATCCAGTTCATTTCTATTTCTAATATCTTGTCTGTTCTGAATCCTTTCATTTCTTTTTTCTAATATCTTGTCCGCTCTGAATCCTTTCATTTCTTTTTTCTAATATCTTGTCTGCTCTGAATCCTTTCATTTCTTTTTTCTAATATCTTGTCTGCTCTGAATTCAGTTCATTTCTATTTCTAATATCTTGTCTGCTCTGAATCCTTTCATTTCTTTTTTCTAATATCTTGTCTGTTCTGAATCTAGTTCATTTCTTTTTTTTTCTAATATCTTGTCTGATCTGAATCCTGTTCATTTCTTTTTTCTAATATCTTGTCTGCTCTGAATCCTTTCATTTCTTTTTTCTAATATCTTGTCTGCTCTGAATCCTTTCATTTCTTTTTTCTAATATCTTGTCTGCTCTGAATCCTGTTCATTTTTTTTTCTAATATCTTGTCTGCTATGAATCCAGTTCATTTCTATTTCTAATATCTTGTCTGCTCTGAATCCAGTTCATTTCTGTTTCTAATATCTTGTCTGCTCTGAATCCAGTTCATTTCTATTTCTAATATCTTGTCTGCTCTGAATCCAGTTCATTTCTATTTCTAATATCTTGTCTGCTCTGAATCCAGTTCATTTCTATTTCTAATATCTTGTCCGCTCTGAATTCAGTTCATTTCTATTTCTAATATCTTGTCCGCTCTGAATCCAGTTCATTTCTATTTCTAATATCTTGTCTGCTCTGAATTCAGTTCATTTCTATTTCTAATATCTTGTCCGCTCTGAATCCGTTCATTTTCCTATTTCTAATATCTTGTCTGCTCTGAATCCAGTTCATTTCTATTTCTAATATCTTGTGTGCTCTGAATCCAGTTCATTTCTATTTCTAATATCTTGTCTGCTCTGAATCCAGTTCATTTCTATTTCTAATATCTTGTCTGCTCTGAATCCTGTTCATTTCTTTTTTCTAATATCTTGTCTGCTCTGAATCCTGTTCATTTCTTTTTTCTAATATCTTGTCTGCTATGAATCCAGTTCATTTCTATTTCTAATATCTTGTCTGCTCTGAATCCAGTTCATTTCTATTTCTAATATCTTGTCTGCTCTGAATCCAGTTCATTTCTATTTCTAATATCTTGTCTGCTCTGAATCCAGTTCATTTCTATTTCTAATATCTTGTGTGCTCTGAATCCAGTTCATTTCTATTTCTAATATCTTGTCTGCTCTGAATCCAGTTCATTTCTATTTCTAATATCTTGTCTGCTCTGAATCCAGTTCATTTCTATTTCTAATATCTTGTGTGCTCTGAATCCAGTTCATTTCTATTTCTAATATCTTGTCTGCTCTGAATCCAGTTCATTTCTATTTCTAATATCTTGTCTGCTCTGAATCCAGTTCATTTCTATTTCTAATATCTTGTCTGCTCTGAATCCAGTTCATTTCTATTTCTAATATCTTGTCTGCTCTGAATCCAGTTCATTTCTATTTCTAATATCTTGTCCACCAGTCGTCCTCTTTTTCCTTCTGTTTTTTTTCCGCTATATTTGTTCAATTTCTAGATAATCTTAAATCTGGAGCCAGGGCATTGCTGTCAAAGTTCTGGTGACAACTGCTGCGCCAGATCCACTTCATGTGGCATTATTTAGTTGTGTAGCTTTTAAATGCATTATAAACTTCTATTGCGTTTTGTTCTGGGCTTAATGGTTGGCATCTAATGGGGACATGTCATCTTTCGGTAAATAAACAATAAGGTAAAAGGTAAAATTCCCGTTTCCATGCCATTAAGGCATATTGGGGAATACGGTGTTAGGCCCGTATTTTTCATGACCTTCGGCATATGAAAGTGTGATATGGCCAATATCACACCTGGCCGCTTTACCTTCCCAGATTTCTCTGTTACCCATTTTTACAGTATCACACCTGGCCGCTTTACCTTCCCAGATTTCTCTGTTACCCATTTTTACAGTATCACACCTGGCTGTTTTACCTTCCCAGATTTCTCTGTTACCCATTTTTACAGTATCACACCTGGCTGTTTTACCTTCCCAGATTTCTCTGTTACCCATTTTTACAGTATCACACCTGGCCGCTTTACCTTCCCAGATTTCTCTGTTACCCATTTTTACAGTATCACACCTGGCCGTTTTACCTTCCCAGATTTCTCTGTTACCCATTTTTACAGTATCACACCTGGCCGCTTTACCTTCCCAGATTTCTCTGTTACCCATTTTTACAGTATCACACCTGGCCGTTTTACCTTCCCAGATTTCTCTGTTACCCATTTTTACAGTATCACACCTGGCCGTTTTACCTTCCTAGATTTCTCTGTTACCCATTTTTACAGTATCACACCTGGCCGCTTTACCTTCCCAGATTTCTCTGTTACCCATTTTTACAGTATCACACCTGGCCGCTTTACCTTCCCAGATTTCTCTGTTACCCATTTTTACAGTATCACACCTGGCCGCTTTACCTTCCTAGATTTCTCTGTTACCCATTTTTACAGTATCACACCTGGCCGCTTTACCTTCCTAGATTTCTCTGTTACCCATTTTTACAGTATCACACCTGGCCGTTTTACCTTCCTAGATTTCTCTGGTGCCCATTTTCCGAGGCTGGGTGAACCCCGGAGCCGTATTGGTCAGAAAAAAAACCCCGCTTAGCTGGGGATTTGAACCCTCGACCATTCGGTTGCTAGACGAGCGCTCAAGAAACAGTGTCCAAGGAAAATATTTTGTATAAAGTGGAACGAATTCGTGACCATCGCAGAGATAAGAAAGATGAATGAAAAGCAACCTGTCTCACTGGCGATCAGATAAAGGAGATGGACACACATCGGTAATGAGAAGAAACAGAGAATCTCAAAACAGGCTGTTAAGTGGAACACAACAGGACAGAGAAAAAGAAAGTGACCATATGAAACTTTCCCCGTGTGGTACCCGGGATCTGCAAAGAATAGGACCACTGTACCCTACCATGCATGATCGTAAAAGGCGACTAAGGAGGGTTCAGCATAGGGCCAGCAACCCTATCTGGTAAAAAAACTATCAGACTGCTACAGAAACGGAAGCAAGGGAAAAAGCAAATGCAGGTGGAAGGAGAAATGCGTATCAGGAAACTCAGCCCATGAAGGTTGTGGATGAAAGCCAGCCACTGGAAGTCCCCAGCCAGACTGCAGACCTCCTGGAACCTAAACATAAGATGCAAATAGGCAGCTGGAATGTAAGAACACTAAACCAGACTGGAAAACTAGCACAAACCATCAAGGAAATGCACAGATATAAACTAGACATACTAGGAATACAAGAAGCAAGATGGACAGGACAAGGCAGAAGGAAATTAACAACACAGCACACAGAAGATACAATAATATGGTCAGGTAAAGAAGATCTTCATGAAGGAGGAGCAGCATTGATTATAACAAAAGAAGCATCAAGAGCATTGCTGAAATGGACCCCAATAAATGAGAGATTATTATATGGACGGTTCAACTCAAGATTCACGAAGCTGTCTATTATAGTTTGTTATGCACCAACAGAAGCAGCTGAAGAGGAATTAAAAGAAGATTTTTACAACAGCCTCCAAGCAACAGTAGAAACAATACCCAAGCATGATATGCTACTCATCTTGGGCGACTTCAATGCAAAAGTAGGTGAAGGAAATGAAGATAGAACAAGAATCATGGGAAGAGAAGGAATCGGAGAAATAAATGAAAATGGAGAAAGACTGTGCAGTTTCTGTGAAGAAAACATGATGACCATCGGAGGGACAATTTTCCAACACAAAAACGTCCATAAGGTGACTTGGAGGTCACCAGATAAAACCACAGAAAACCAAATTGATCACATACTAATAAACAACAAGTGGAAACGGTCACTACAAGATGTGCGAGCAAGGAAAGGAGCAGATGTAGGAAGTGATCACAACCTTCTGGTAGCAAAAATAAAACTAAAATTAAGGAAAGCCGAAATCGGAGAACACAGAAAGATACATTTTGATACAAGAAAACTGACAGACCAGCAAACAAGAAATGAATTCTCAATAGTACTTAAGAACCGTTTCAGTGTCCTACAAGACGAAGCAGAAATGTCCATATTAGAGTTCAATAAAACACTACAGGAAACAGCAAAAGAGGTGCTGGGATATCGGAAAAGGAGAAAAGAGGAATGGATAAGCGAGACCACATGGGAAAAGATAGAGCAAAGAAAAGAAATCAAGGGAAAATTACTGAACACCAAGTCACAACGGCTTAAAGAACGAGTTTTAAGTAATTATGCACAAAAAGACAAAGAAGTGAAGGAATCATGCCGTCAAGATAAACGTCAATATTATGACAACTTAGCAGAAACAGCAGAGAAAGCAGCATATACAAATGACATAAAAACCATATATAAAATCACAAAGCAGATGACAGGTAACTTCAACACAAGATGTGAAAGTGCAGTAAGAACACAAAATGGACAACTGGTCAGTGGAGAAAGAGAAAAAATTGAAAGATGGAGGGAACACTTTAACACCCTACTAAACAGAACACAAGGAGCACAAACAATAGACATACCTGAAGCAAAACGGAACTAAACATCAATACAGGACCAATAACAATAAATGAAGTAAAGGAGGCGATAAAGAAGCTAAAATCAGACAGGGCACCAGGTGAAGATGAAGTGACTGCTGAGATGTTGAAAGCAGAAGAAACAGAAACACCAAAACAACTTTGCCGGATATTACAACAAATTTGGGATCTAGAAAAAGCCCCAGAGGAGTGGAAAACTGGTCTTATAGTAAAACTACCAAAGAAGGGTGACCTCAGAGATTGCGGGAACTGGAGAGGCATTACCCTACTGCCACTCACCAGTAAAGTATTTTGCAGAATAATCATCAACAGAATTGTACCAACACTTGAGGAAAAACTTCGGAAAGAGCAGGCAGGATTTAGGAAAGGAAGATCATGCATAGACCACATATTTGTACTTAGACAAATATTAGAACAGGCAAATGAGTGGCATAGTACAACATATGCATTATTCATAGATTTTGAGAAAGCCTTTGACAGTGTCAACAGAGATGCACTGTGGAAAATCCTAAGATGGCACGGCCTCCCCCATAAAATAGTTAATGTAATCAAAGCCCTATACGAGGGTTTTCAGTGCAAAGTTATCTGTGGAGAACATACCTCCAGCAGCTTTAGGGTACAAACAGGAGTGAAACAGGGATGTGTACTATCACCAACATTATTTATCTTGGCAGTAGACTGTTTAATGAAGGAGGCAACATCAGACAAACGCAGAGGATTACAATGGACCCTTGACACAGTGCTGGAGGACCTTGACTTTGCGGACGACATTTGTCTATTATCAAGCAGTCACAAAGATATGCAAGATAAAATAAACAAGCTAACTCAGAATGCAAACAACATAGGACTAAAGATCAACGTAGGAAAGACAAAGTTAATGAAGCAAAATGTGAACAACAGAAATGTACTCAGAGTAGATGGCAATTTAGTGGAGGAGGTCAACGAATTTGTATACCTTGGCAGCAGAGTAGTAGAAAATGGAGACAGCACAGAGGACATCAACAGCAGACTTACTAGAGCAAACCAGGCTTTTGCAATGCTGCAGAATATATGGAAATCAAAAAAACTAAGCATAAATATGAAAATCAGGATATTTAAGAGTAATGTTCTAAGTGTACTACTCTATGGAAGTGAATGCTGGAAAATCACCAAAACCATAGAAAACAAGTTGAATTCTTGCCAGACTAAATGTTTACGAAGAATTAGAAAAATATTGTGGCCAAACACCATAAGAAATAACATCTTATTAGCAGAAATGCAGATGAAACCACTGACAACAATTATTGAGGAAAGACGCTGGCGATGGTTGGGACATGTGCTCCGAATGACTGACAACTCACTACCAAAAATAGCACTAAGATGGACACCACAGGGGAGCAGAAGTAAGGGTAGACCAAAAGAGACATGGAGAAGAACAACAGAAAGGATGTTGAGCAATAGAGGGCTCACCTGGGCAAGAGCAGAAAAAAAGGCGAAGGACAGGCATTTGTGGAAAACCCTTGCGGAAGCCCCATGTGCCCTGGGCACTTAAGGTTCAGAGAGAGAGAGAGAGAGAGAGAGAGAGAGAGATATGAAACTTTAAAGAGAACATTGTTTACAGAGGTCAGATTAGTAGGTAGAAAATCTCTTGCCAAAAACAGAAAAAAAACTCTGTGACGTTCAACGGTGCGGGAAAAATGTAATATTTAAGATGCAAGTCTAGATGCCTGTGAGATCTGGACACAAAACAGCTGATAAACACATAAATGCTTTTGAATGTAAATGGTACAGAAGAGTTTTTTCAAATATCATGGACACAAAAAAAGAATAAATATATCCATACTACAAGAACTTAATATTGAAGAAGACGAGCTAGTAAAGAGGATTAAAGAGAGAACACTTAAATATTTTGGACACATTAAACGCCATGATAATCTAGAGAAGACCGTCTTGGAAGGATACATAATGGGAAAAAGAAAGAGAGGAAGACCAAGGCGAAGATGGCTGCAAGGCATCGTTAATGATCTGCGAATGTACGCATCAGCAGCAGGTCATCTTGCTTACAACCGGGAGGCTTACAGTAGAGCTGTTAGGGAGGCAAAGTTCCGCAAGGGACTTGCAAATGACAGACTGAGGGCAAGAAACGATGAGAGTTAGTTTGTTTTTTTTTTGCTGAGAAAGAATTCTTCAAGGCTCCAGTGGCTTGTGAAGACAGCAGCAAAAATTCCATGATGGAATATTAGACAAAAACTCGTTTATTTAGACGCAACTCCTGGGCATAATTGTGGCCCGTGGGTCTTTAGACGTTGGACAACCCTGATGTGGAGGATGTAATGTTGGTGTCTGTATTTTCCTTGACCTGTTCCATGCTTTAGATGAATATAAGGGATATAGTGGTGGTGTTTATATGTCGCTTCAGTGACACTAGAGCATAAACTGATGTACTACATCAGCATGTCTAGAGGAGACTCTTCAGCCGAGTTGACTGCAACTCAGACTTGAATCGAACAACCATTCACGAGAGAGGTTTTACAGAGGTAAGCGTAGACCAAAGGAGACATGGAGAAGAACAACAGAGAGGATGTTGAGCAATAGAGGGCTCACCTGGGCTAAGGCAGGTGTTTGTGGAAAAGCCTTGCGGAAGCCCCACGTGCCCTGGGCACTTAAGGTTCGGAGAGAGAGAGAGAGAGAGAGAGAGATTTACGAGGGAGGAGTGCACTGACAAATTTCCTTCTCTGAGGCCTGTGTCGAATAAATTGAGTCAATGACCATCCTTCCCCGCCTCCGGCAACCCCTAGCTTCGTCTTTCTCTGCCCTTTTCCTTCAGTTTTTTCAGAGTTTGTCAAGACGTGGCTGCTGATGGCGAACAAATTCTAGTATGTACCATTTCCGTGAAGTTGTTTATTCTTTTCGCAAGAACGAACAAAAGGTCTACGAATCTGCAGTTGCTGGCCTCAGGTCGCAGTATTATAATATGATTGATGCTTGGTAACATATTACTGTTATATTGTGGCTCCTGAAATTGCGTATATAGCGTTTGATTTTATTAGAAAAAAAAGAGTACCCGGCGTTGTCCGGGTAAAACTGGTGTCTATCTGTCTGTCTGTCTGCCTGCCTGTCTGTCTGTCTGTCTGTCTGTCTATTTTTGGCCGAATGGTTTAGGATGTATGTTGAGTAAAGAAGAGTTGAATGTTAGGTTAGCCTATTTTGAAAATAAAAGTTCGTTCAATCCTTCGTTTGTTCAGTTTCTTTGTTGGCCTGTCTGTCTGTCGCCCGTCTGCGTTTGAAATGAACCGAAACTCTGTTTATTCATATCAAAACATTTGCAAAGCCTTCTTAGAAAAGTTTATTAAAATATATTGTTGAAGTTTAACGGTCCGTATCTTCATGTCCTTTATATCTACTCAGAATGTTCTGAACATGGGCCTGGCTTGGGTGGTGCAAAGTGTCTTCAGTCGACTGTCCTTTCTGAATCCGCGCCAGACTACACCGACCGCCATTGTGTCCAGGGAGGTGCCTTCACCTAGCCAGCAGATAGAGGACAAGGAAAATCATCTGAAGAACTGACGGCCGCCATTACAGAAACAAAAACTCGCCCCCTACCGCACAGAAAGAAAAACAAACCAAAAAAAAAAAACTCGCCATTTAGATTCGTTTTCCAATGGATGCACAACTACATAAGGCGGTGCTTCTGTTGGGACCGTACTTTAGCGGTTCTGTGAAATATATTGTTCAATGCTCAACTTTATTACCCAGGGAAAAGTAACTCTGTTGCTTCACTTTTACAAATATTATTTAAAATGCGTACTTATTTTTAGATTTTTGACTGAATTTGTACGAATTTATCCATTGTGTGGTCCGCGGTGAAGATTCCATGTTGTGAGGAATCTAAAAATTGTATTTAAGAAAGAAAAAATTATGATCATTTGCTGGAAATAAAGTTTGTAAAGAATAAGAATCGTCAGGATTTGGGCTGCAGTAATTTTTATGTGTGAAAATAAACATTGGTTTATGTGTCATTCATCTTTTTTTTTTTCAGATGATTTGGAGCATGATCGTTTGACATTCAGCTTTGAACATTTATTTTTCAGTTTAATAGCAGATTTAAACAATGGCGTGTCTCCATTAATTTAACTTATAAAAAGGCTGTTTATTTATTTATTTTTTGTAGAAGTGGCAGCAAGTGTCTTAAAAGTGAATAGTAATCCTGAATGATAGGAAACTCGTGCGTGAGCTTGTATTTCATCCGTCTCGGTTCATTTAACACCGACTTACCTTCAATAATGTCTGTAAATATTGCGTATTGAAATCTCAACACAGGATGTATCAAGAAGTATTTAAAATATATACGAGGTTCTTGTTAGAATTGTCCTCACATTGTAACTACTCTTTTCAGAACTTTTGGTTGTAAATCTTAAAGTGGAATGAAATGGTAAGCTCTACGCCTACTCCTGACGAATGTTGAAATTCTGAAATTTGTGAGGCGTAACTTTTTATCCTTCATTTTAGTTTTAAAAATAATCTGTAAAATCAATAAGTGTTAAATTTTACACAGACTATTTTTTTTTTTTTTTAGTTATTTCCTTTTTACGCTACATCTTCAATGTTTGAAAATTGAAAAGAAGAAACATTTTATTTTTTTTGTGTTCGGCGAAAGGTTTTTGATGTCCAACAGGCCTATGATTGTATCACTCCGCTCGATATTAGCAATGTACATCAACTTTATCCGTGTTGCAACTGCTTAGAAGGACAAAATAAGTGAATAAATGCAACAGTGATTTATAAACACAACCAGTAAATTTTGATATCGTCTACGAGGATCTGAACATGTTCTTCTGCTGTCAATAAAAGTAACGATGTAAATATCATCTTTTGATCATTCTTTACATTCATCAAATCATCAAAAAATGACGATTTTTGCTTATGCCTGTTTAGAACACTGGAGTAGATCCAGAACAGATCTTTTTGTGATCATATGTGTTCTTTAATACACTGACAGGTTCTCGTGGAGAGAGTATCTGATGTATAACTTGCCTCGAATGGATGGAATCCTTGGATTTCAAAGCCACTTCCTTGATACAAATGTCAGGTACCAATATTAGCAGCAAAAGCAAGTACATGTCGGGGACATCTGGTCTGTACCCTGCGGCCTGTGTATAAATCCGCATTTCATGCAAGGCCACTATGTTCTGCGCTTCCCGCAAGCTTATTTTTAGCGAGAAACATTACGCTCTTTTTCGCTGCACTGAAGGTCAAAGAGTGCGGACCGAGGGACCACGTCACCGCTACAGCCGTAGTACAGAAGTTGTACTAATCTTGTGTAGAAAATTACATCTGAGCAACGTGTCATCTCTTTCTTCAAAACATCCAAAAGTCGTAGAAGTAATAGATCTTTTTTTTCCATGTAAAGTGGTACACGCCCTAGGGCGAGATAGTTTTCTATGTTGCTTCTCTCATAGCCTTCCTCTGTAAGGTGCTTCTCTCAAAGCCTTCCTCTGTAAGGTGCTTTTCTCACTGTCTTCCTCTGTAAAGTGTTTTTTTTCAAGACCTTACACTGTAAGGTTCTTTTCCTGCAGCTCTAATTTGTTGAAGCAATTTTTGTCGGTACCACTTTGTAAGGCACTTTTTTTCGCAACCTACCTTTGTACGTTTTTTTTTCCTCATAGCCCTAGACTTAAGTGTGTATTGTACTACTTTGTAGTGCTATACCCGCTGTGTGCCAGTCTACACCCATTGTATAGTTGGTCGGCTTGTACTACAAGCTATCACTAATCGTTATGGCCAGATGCCACCATTTTGTCTTGTATTACTAAGTCCAGTAGCATTCCTAAATTTTTACTTCTATCACTAAGATGCAGTAGCATTCCTAATTTTTGCATTCTATCGTTAAGATCCAGTAGCATTCCTAATTTTTGCATTCTATCGTTAAGATGCAGTAGCATTCCTAATTTTTGCATTCTGTTGTTGAGATCCAGTAGCATTTCTAATTTTTGCATTCTATCGTTAAGATGCAGTAGCATTCCTAATTTTTGCATTCTATTGTTGAGATCCAATAGCATTTCTAATTTTTTCATTCTATCGTTAAGATGCAGGAGCATTCCTAATTTTTGCATTCTGTCGTTAAGATCCAGTAGCATTCCTAATTTTTTCATTCTATCGTTAAGATCCAGTAGCATTCCTAATTTTTGCCTTGTATCATTAAGATGCAGTAGCATTCCTGATTTTTGCCTTGTATCACTAAGATGCAGTAGCATTCCTAATTTTTGCCTTGTATCACTAAGATGCAGTAGCATTTCTAATTTTTTGCCTCCTGTCACTAAGATCTAATAGCATTCCTAATTTTTGCCTCTTATCACTAAGATGCAGTAGCATTCCTAATTTTTTGCCTCCTGTCACTAAGATGCAGTAGCATTCCTAAATTTTTACTTCTATCACTAAGATCCAGTAGCATTCCTAATTTTTGCATTCTATCGTTAAGCTCCAGTAGCATTCCTAATTTTTGCCTTGTTCACTAAGATTTAGTAGCATTCCAAATTAGTGTTATAAATGGTAAATCCCCGATTCATACCCAGGTTTCAAATTGTTTTCTCTCTCTTCTGTAAGCGTAACCTATATCGTGAACAAAGAGCCACATAGAGCAAGTCTTTCTTAACCTTTTTTGCCTGCACTGAACTCTTTGGATTATTATTTTTAATAATAGAAGGCGAATGTGCCTTTGTTTGACTTTCTCTGCGCTTTGTCTGAGCCAGTTTCGTTGTGTTGTGGGTTGGGAGCCCGGTTTGGTGCCCTAGCTACCGAGTTAAGTGCTCGGGGCGTCACTGTGAACTGTGACTTTCAGTGGAGCTTGGATTTCCCTGACTGATCGGTATATCGTGAATGATATTGATGTCTATGGCTGGTACATTCCGCGGTGATCTTTGGAAGCTTGGCTCCGTTTAGATGCTTAGGGTTGGCCGTGAGTGCCTTCCTTACTGAGGACATTTGCCGGGGATGTACTCATTCATCGCGCACGGATCACTTTCTGTCATTGTGCTTGGACCTGACGTGGGACGGTTCTTGCGCATTCCAGATGTCACTGGCGCAGGCGGCGGAGAAATTATGGGATATTCTCGTTCGCTGTGGTGCCCAAATCGTTTGTTGAACTGATCTGAACATTTTAACTCCTGTGGAATCCTTGCTGCCGTTCATTTTTCAATTCGTAGTCTTCTTTCTCCATCCCCTCCCTCTCCCCCCTCCAAAAAAAGAAAGAAAAATATTTAGTGCTTTCCCCCTACTAGCCCCACGATATACCAATTCTAATAAAGTCACTAGAGTAAGCAGAATATAAAACGCTTTTTTCTCCCATTTAGTTTATCAAATAGAGGCCGCCGATGTCGAGAAAAAGAATTTGTTCATGTTCAGGACAGTTTCACTTTTCTTCTTTTAGTGATGATATCTGGAGGAACGAGTTGGAGACCCGTCGTGGAACCCAAGGTGTGACAAACTCTGACCCAAGCAAACAGTGTTAGTGCTCACTGATCCCCATGACCTGCCGGCATACCTAGGGGGTGGTGTGGTCATCATCAGGACTAGCCGCCTTTCCTTCCCCACCATCAGGCCCGGCCGACTTTCCTTCCCCACAATCAGGCCTAGCCGCCTTTCCTTCCCCACAATCAGGCCCGGCCGCCTTTCCTTCCCCACCATCAGGCCCGGCCGCCTTTCCTTCCCCACCATCAGGCCCGGCCGCCTTTCCTTCCCCACCATCAGGCCCGGCCACCTTTCCTTCCCCACCATCAGGAATAGCCGCCTTTCCTTCCCCAGCATCAGGCCCGGCCGCCTTTCCTTCCCCAGCATCAGGCCCGGCCACCTTTCCTTCCCCACCATCAGGCCCGGCCACCTTTCCTTCCCCACCATCAGGACTAGCCGCCTTTCCTTCCCCAGCATCAGGCCCGGCCGCCTTTCCTTCCCCAGCATCAGGACTAGCCGCCTTTCCTTCCCCACCATCAGGCCCGGCCGCCTTTCCTTCCCCAGCATCAGGCCCGGCCGCCTTTCCTTCCCCACCATCAGGCCCGGCCGCCTTTCCTTCCCCACCATCAGGCCCGGCCGCCTTTCCTTCCCCAGCATCAGGCCCGGCCGCCTTTCCTTCCCCAGCATCAGGCCCGGCCGCCTTTCCTTCCCCACCATCAGGCCCGGCCGCCTTTCCTTCCCCAGCATCAGGCCCGGCCGCCTTTCCTTCCCCGGCATCAGGCCCGGCCGCCTTTCCTTCCCCAGCATCAGGCCCGGCCGCCTTTCCTTCCCCAGCATCAGGACTAGCCGCCTTTCCTTTCCCAGCATCAGGACTAGCTGCCTTTCCTTCCCCAACATCAGGACTAGCCGCCTTTCCTTCCCTGGCATCAGGCCCGGCCGCCTTTCCTTCCCCAGCATCAGGACTAGCTGGCTGGCGCAGTTCTGCGCCTGAGAGACAGGGGTGTCACCACCTGGAATTGAACCAGCAACTTCTGCTTGAGAGTTGGGCGCTTTTCTGTAAATCGTGCGGCTATTTCTCGTCCATACTTCACTTTAACCAAATAATATTCAGTATATGCCTGCATTTATCAAACAAGTCATTGGTGTACTTATTTACACATCAGTCAGTCAGTCATTTGCATGTCGCTTGCGGAACTTTACCTCCCTAACAGCTCTCCTGTAGGCCTCTTGGTTGCAAGCAGGATGCCCTGCTGCTGATGCGTCCATTCGCAGATCATACTTACACATATATAAACGAAATAGAAACAAATCAACGGAAACTTCAAGCTCAATCAAAGCGCATATTGAAAGAAGCAACTTTGATTAACTCTTTCATTCCTGAATTCTAAGCTCTCTGCGAGAATAAATTCTGATGAGAAATTTTGGTACAGGGAAACTGAGAAGGAAATTCCTGTGCCATAATTTCAGAAAATGGATTGGGTTAGACAGTGTCCTACTTCTCATTTTTAACGTAGACTTTGCCTAAAATATCGCTCTGAGCAACTGATTCACACTGGCGTTCAAGACCTACGATCACTGCCAGTGCTGCTTTGGAGTGAAAGAGTTAAACCTTTTAAACACGATATAGCAGTAATCAGTCCAGTAGAAGACCATTTTAGTTGGTGCTGAGAATATTAATTCAGTGGCGCCAATACTATTTCAGTGGTATCTTAGAATTATAACTACATAAATTCTATTACAGTGGTAATTTTACCTTAGGCTCCTGCTACAACAAACGAGTAAGGTTCTTCCTACAACACAAACAAGTCAGGCTCCCCTTTGACTAATCGTGAGTGGTATTTATACTATCCCTACCCACTCAGTTTTCTCCATGCTGCACGCTTATCCCAAGACCAATGGTCTCAACCAACCTACCTTTCAAACAAGGGTACTCACTCTATTAATTATTTCCTAAATACCAATCCTGGTTATAACCCCTAGCCAAGAGCATACTGCTATAATAATAAGTTCTGTTATGTGGAAGACTGCCAAGTTCAGTTAAGTTGTTGTGTCAGTATGATTTTTGTGGAGTTGGAAGCCTGGGAGTCTTGTTGTTCTTTTCTTAGTGTGTAATATAGAAAATTAGGTGGTTTTTGAACACCAACAACAAGAAGAAATTTATAAGATGAAACTGTACTCCACAAGAAGATTTAATCAACCCAATAGAAAACAATTTTAGATGTAGCCTAGAAAACCATTTCAGTTGGCGCCAATACTGTTATAGTGGTGCCTTAAATTATAAATAGTAATTCTATTACAACGACTCTTGCCTTCACGGAGTTCACACGCTTACAGATTTTCACCGTTTTCATGGCTGCAACGTTAATCAAATGATAACCACCCATGATTCCAGTTACAGAACGGAAACTTTGAGTCGCGTCTTCGTCTCCAGCATATCAGGCATTTGAAGGTGCCTGTTGTTCTACCAGGTACAGACCAGTAGGTGGTGGATGTCGGAACGACCTCCAGCTGAAGAGGTCAGCTTTGAGTTCTAATTTTTGTTGTTTTGTTTTAATAAACATCAGCAGGCCGAAGACAGGTACCCCGCTGCCTGGCAGGCCAGTCTCTTTAGGCAGTGGCTAAGGGGGGAAGCAGCAAATAACCTGACCGGAATTCAAAGAGAAATCACGGCTGTCCTTTCATTTCCTTGTTAAATCACGCTTGACTGATTTGTCAAGATTGAAGGGTATGATCGCCAAATTTTTCTTACAGAGAAATTAACTATCGTCAAACCTTTCCTGCAGAGAAATTAACTATCGCCAAAGTTTTCCGGCAGAGAAATTAACTATCGCCAAAGTTTTCCGGCAGAGAAATTAACTATCGCCAAAGTTTTCCGGCAGAGAAATTAACTATCGCCAAAGTTTACCGGCAGAGAAATTAACTATCGCCAAAGTTTTCCGGCAGAGAAATTAACGAATAAATGAGTATCTCTCCCTGGTCCATGCCAATCAGGCATCGGTCTTTGATTTCCACAACCATCTTTCCTTTGCTCTTTCTATAAGCTGGCCTTTGGGCCGATGCTCTATGTCACTCATTTAGTCCGTCATGAATCTTGTTTATTTGTCTTCTTTTGTCCCTCCAGTTTTCCTGCTGTCACAAACTGTTCCAGTTTCCCTCTTCTCAAAACATATCCGACAAATCCTAATTGTCGTGTTCTGAATTGTGGCATAATATCTCTCTCGTTTACCCAGTCTCACGTAGAACCTCTACATTTATTTTCCTGGCTGTTCAAGGTATTCTCATAATCCTTCTTAGGAACCACATCTCCGCTGCTTCCAGTAGATTTCGAGCGGTTTTGGTTACCGTACATGCTTCACAATACGGGTTCGATATAACAATAACTCTCTTTCTGGTGTTCATCGACAGAGCTTTATTGCATAGTACTTTTTTTGTGTATTTCATTTCCATAAATGCTGACTTGGCCTGGGTTATCTGCTCCTTATTTCTGTTTCGCATTTTCCATCTTGTGTTATTATTGAATATATGAACACAAAATCATAAGTTAGCTACGTAAGGCAGTTACGAACGAAGAAACGGTCTTTAGACTCAAAGGATGAAGAAAATGGGTACGCAGTAGCCTTACCTGCTTCTTTTACATACGACAAATAACCCGTGCGAGAATACAGGATTGTAATCTCCTCAAGATTATCTCCCTTCCATAGATTACCTCTTTTCTTTAGCCTCGTCTCACCGGAAATGTAGCACTTGGGTACTTGCAGCAGAAAATCTACTTTCAATGGACTGAAGTCACGACTTTTACGTGGGACCGTGGCATCCGAAGTAAATTTTCTAAGTCAGTGCAAAATTCCCCTCTCCAATCTGTCTGTTTTCATCCACTAAGATTCCCCTCTTCCCATCAACTCAAGTCCTCCGGGCTCATCCTTTCTCTCTCTCTCTCTTTCTCTCTCTGTCTGTCTCTCTCTTTCTCTCTCTCTCTCTTTCTCTCTCTCTTTTTCTCTCTCTCTCTTTCTCTCTCTGTCTGTCTCTCTCTTTCTCTCTCTCTCTTTCTCTCTCTCTTTTTCTCTCTCTCTCTTTCTCTCTCTGTCTGTCTCTCTCTTTCTCTCTCTCTCTCTTTTTCTCTCTCTCTCTTTCTCTCTCTCTCTCTTTCTCTCTCTCTTTCTCTCTCTCTCTTTCTCTCTATGAACTTTAAGGTGCCCAAGGCACATAGGGCTTCCTCAAGGGTTTTCCACAAGCGTCTGCCCTTCGTCTTTTTTCCGCTCCTGCCCAAGTGAGCCCTCTATCACTCAACATTCTCCCTGAAAAAAAAAACAGCCGTCCCGGGCCCAGAGTTATGCCTCTGCCCGAGCCCTCCCGGGCCCAGAGTTATGCCTCTGCCCGAGCCCTCCCGGGCCCAGAGTTATGCCTCTGCCCGAGCCCTCCCGGGCCCCAGAGTTATGCCTCTGCCCGAGCCCTCCCGGGCCCAGAGTTATGCCTCTGCCCGAGCCCTCCCGGCCCCAGAGTAATGCCTCTGCCCGAGCCCTCCCGGGCCGCAGAGTTATGCCTCTGCCCGAGCCCTCCCGGGCCCTAGAGTTATGCCTCTGCCCGAGCCCTCCCGGGCCCCAGAGTTATGCCTCTGCCCGAGCCCTCCCGGGCCCCAGAGTTATGCCTGCCCGAGCCCTCCCGGGCCCCAGAGTTATGCCTCTGCCCGAGCCCTCCCGGGCCCCAGAGTTATGCCTCTGCCCGAGCCCTCCCGGGCCCCAGAGTTATGCCTCTGCCCGAGCCCTCCCGGGCCCCAGAGTTATGCCTCTGCCCGAGCCCTCCCGGGCCCCAGAGTTATGCCTCTGCCCGAGCCCTCCCGGGCCCCAGAGTTATGCCTCTGCCGGAGCCCCACTCCCTCCTTTTCTCATGTGGGCCTGCATGTGGTTAATTTAATTCTGATAAAAGTTTCACACAAACCGTTCTGTCGGTAATGCAGCAGAACCAAGCCTTGCTTCTAGCAGCTTCTAGACCGGTTCAGCCAAACATTTGACTACTAAAAGCTGACAGAATATTCCATCGTTTCACTTTCTTCCATTTTTAAATGACTTTTAGCAAGGATATGAGCAGAGGACGTCACAGATATATGTTGCAATTTTATTAAAAACAAAAAACAAAGATATAAGATAGGAAGTAAGGAGGAGAAGAAATAACAAAAGCGGCAATGGATGAAAACGTGTAAATATTAAACAAAACATTAACAAAACAATACTTCGGTGAAATGCCTTTATCAGGGAAGATGAAATTATAACAACAACAACAAAAACCCAATAAAAATGGAACTTACCTGACAGAGATTTTTGTGGTTAGTGTATCATGTAAGTAATGGTTTTGCTTTAGCCCAATCCACCATTCTTTACAATATTAGATAAAAGGTAAAAAATCCCTGTTTCCATAACATTAAGGATATTGAGGATACGGTGTTAGGCCAGTATTTCCAAGACCTTCAGCACATGGAAGTGTGTTGTGGTCTATATCACGCCTGGCCACACTTACCTTCCCAGATTTCTCTGGTACCTATTTTTTTTTTTTAGGTTGAGTTGACCCCGGGGCCCTCTATGTGTGGTGGTAATAGAACAAATCCTCGCTGCTGGGATTTGAACCCTGCAGCACTGGATTAGTAGACTGAGCGCCTAACCACTCAGCCAAGAAGGCCGCCACTTTGCAAGAATATGGGAGGAAATTCTTCAAGCTAGCTGCAGTGAACACAGAATACTTAGTGAACTACAAAAACAAAACCAAAAAACTTGGCATTATTAAGCAGACAATAACAAGCGCAAGTTAAAGTTTCAAAAATAGAAAACCGACTCACCAGGAGAACAAAGTCGAACGAAGGGAGACAAAATAACGTGAGCAAAGGGAAATAAACTTGAATTAGTGAAGGAACATGAATTTAGAGTGTCAGGCGGCAGTTTCTAAATCTGGGGATGCTTTCATTATCCATAACTTCATCTGAAGGTTTCCAAGTTATAACTAGACTCAGGTAGCAACATTTATATTTCTACGAGCTGCTGTTTTGTCTAAAATATGGCTTATGAACGGTATCCAAACTCTCTTGGGGCGGCCTAGTTTGCCGAGTGGGTAGGGGCTCTGTCTAAATGTATGCAGGAAACTCTCTACCGTAGAGAGCGGAACAACAACACAACTCCTTCAGATCATCAGAGGAAGTACCCCCCCCCCTCAGACAAGTGTTTCGGCCCTTTAAACTCCTGACACTCTAAGGGGGGTGGGCCCCTCTGGGTCATGACTCCCAGAGGTCTTGTGAGTTGTTGCTTTTTTTTAGTCCCGGGATCGAACCCATGATCTTCCAGTTGCCACGCGTCTTTAGTGATTTAGCTATGGAGGACTGGTATTGGTTGTGGCAAATGAAATTACTTATGCTCCCAATGCTTGTTTCGCATACTCCACAGCCAGCATGAGGCCTTTTCTGCTGTTTCTGAAAGGCTTCTCAATGCCCTTGCTCTTGCTTGTCCCTTTATGCTCAGTTGCTTACATAGGTCATATGCTGATGTTGCTACGAATCCTCTTGCTCCCACTTCTACAGCTATCACTTTTGCCCTGATTCCTGCCCCCTGCCTCAGTTGCTTGACCATAATAATTCGGCGGTACCGGGTTCGAGATACATCAGTGGAGATTTCTTTTCTTCCTGGTACCACTACGCCAAAAAAAAAAGCCCCGTGGTGCATCCAGCCTCTAAAATCTAGAGAAATCTGGAAAGGTAAATGCGGGTCAGGCGTGATACTGACCACATCACACTTTCATGTGCCGAAGGTCGTGGGACTACGGGTCTAACACCGTATCCCTGGTATGACTTAATATCATGGAGACGGGGATTTTTTGTATACTCTTGGGATATGAGAGTGGGGAAGGTCTGGGACCTAATTTCTGAACACTGTTGTTGTTGTTGTGTTGTTGTAAAAAGTTGCATTTACATTAAAATTTGTTTTCAGTTTTTTTTTCTGCTACGAGCTATCCATGTGCGAAATAAAAGCTGGGCTACTGAGACCTTTTGAATTTATACTTGTACCTATTACAGCACATGATGATGATGATGATGATGATGACAGTCTGGAAAATGGGGTTTGGGGACATATTGGGCTGTCCATTGGGGGTCGGTAATCTTGGAAGGTTAAGCACCCTCGCTTTCAAAATATACGAGCATTCATCTGAAGCTCCTGTAACTATAACCAGAGACTGGCCTCCCCTAACTCCGGGCATTCCCATATGTGCTCCGCCTTCCATTCCAACACCAGCTGAAATGTGCGCCTGCTGATCTTTTGAAGCAAACATTCCTAACAATGGGATGTATATTCAACAATTCGCCTGCCCAAATCTATACAGGCATCATCATCATCATGTGCCGTGCCGACTGGCGTTGGCTATTATGCTTCTCCACAGTACCTGATCCTTCATAAAGGCCATCAGTTCAATTCGTGATCACCTCTCACAGTATCCCGTCAGACTGTCCAGTATCATTTCTCTCAGTCTTCCACTGGCTCTTCTTCCCTCCATTTTTCCTGTTGTTATAATATTTTCAGTGCCCCCTCTCACATTGCATGTCCTATGAAAGTACATTGTCTCTCTCTTATTTTTCTTTTTGACAAGATTTTTTTGTTGGTCTCTCCAGCTCTTCTACTACATTTTCATTTGTTACCTTTGATGTCCAGGGAATTCACAACATTCTTATAGTAAACCACATTTGTACAGATTCCAATGATTGTTGTGCAGACCTGCCTATTGTCCATGATTCACTTCCATATAATAAGATACACTCAGTATATAATTTTAATTTGTTTATTTTTTTTTCAAGGTGCAAAGAGAATCAACTTGCTAATAGATCATAAAAAAGGTAGATAGAGGTGTATGGTGCAGTTTTACAAAGTGAGGGAGGGAGTGAGTAAGGTGAGAAAAAACGAATAGAAAGTATGAGAATATATAAATGAAAAACATACAACATCCGATATTTCGGCGTGAGCCTTTTTCGAGGATTACATGCACACACGAGACAAAAATAAAAAAAAATAAAAAAAACGAAGAATTTATCTGAATATGGCTTCCTCCAAAAGTAGAAAACAGAAATGTGTGTAGTAGAAGGAACGACCACGCTAACCATAACAAAGGATACCAGATAGGGCCAATCGTAAAGAAGAGGTGGAGAGAGAGGAAGAAATAGGTCATATGGCTGCCAGCAGTCAACCGAAGCTTCTTCGGGCAAAGACCCAACTTCTGTTGTGTTACAGATTTAAGGCCGCCAGAAATTTTTATTGGATATGCGTCGCCCAGCCTCCTTCCTCTTGCGTCTTTTGTTTTCACTTTTGACCACGTTTCTTCGTCGTTATCTTTATTATAATACTGCAAGTATAGTAATAATTCCTCTTGTGTTCTTCCTTTTATTCTTCTTCTTCTTCTTCTCATTATTATTATTATTATTATTGATCTCAGGGGCTTAAAAACTGAAGAAAATGTATCTAGTATTTAAAAATCTACTGCAGCGAATATAACAAGACATATATTTTGTCATATGGTACTTCTTATCTACTGCTGCTGAGGTGGCCGAGTAGCCCTTTCCCAGTAACCGGTATACGATCAGCCTCGACAGAGACTGATCAGCAAAACGATGAGCAGCAAGTTGCACAAATCAGCATGTTCTACTTGGCTTCATAAGCCCCCGTTTTCTGAGACAAAAAAAAAATGCCTTTTATTATCTACCATCATCATGCACCTCGTGAAGTTGAATTCTGCCCCAGAAAGCAACAAAAGGTTCTGTTCCGATTAAGAACCGACCAGTATAGGGTTCTGAGCCATCTCCATGGACTCAAGATCTCACATACAGACGCATCCTGTGTAGAGGGTGGGGGTACAGACTCCAGGACATGTACTCCAAGAGCGCTCAACTTTTACAGACCTACGGAGCCAGACATGGCCCACATGGCTTGGACCTAAGGCGGGAGTTGTGGGGATGCTGGAAGGACCTGGAGAAGACTGTGGGGATTCTGGGAGGACCTGGAGAAGACTGTGGGGATGCTGGGAGGACCTGGAGAAGACTGTGGGGATGCTGGGAGGACCTGGAGAAGACTGTGTGGATTCTGGGAGGACCTGGAGTAGACTGTGGACTTCATCCTGGATACTGGTCTTCTGATTTACCATGACCAAGAACTGGAACGAAGAAGAAGAAGAAGAGAAGTAGAAGACGAAGAGGAAGTAGAAGAAGAAGAAGAAAAAGAAGAAGAGAAGAAAAAGAAGAAATATCAGTAGAAGAATAAGAAAAAGAGAAGAAGAGAAGAGAAGAAGAAGAAGAAGAGAAGAAGAAGAAAAAGAGAAGAAGAGAAGAGAAGAAGAAGAAAAAGAAGAAGAAGAAGAAGAAGAAGAGAAGAAGAATCCTGCCTACATCTTTATTTTGTCCAACGGTCCATATCTTTGTTGTCCTCTTCCCTTTTTTTCTTTCACCTTTTCCTCTGATATGTTTTTAATTATTGTATTATGCCTCGTGATATGAGACTGCCATATTTTAGACATCTTTCACCATTCTGCAGGCATCAGAGTAGAGAAGTGCTTAGCGTATTAGCATCTCATGCCGAATATCGGTGATTCGAATGGGGTATGTGCGTCCCAAAGGCCCAGGAAAAGCTTCCCGGCTTATTCATGGGTTGGGGAAGGTCAATCTTAAGCAGACCCCACCCTCATGGTGATCCCTGCTCCGTTAGCCAGGCTAGGTCTAGTACCGGGGGTTACTACACTGAGAGGTGGGACAGGGTCTTGGCCGGGCGTGGTTGGCCAACCCTGACGCTAGCATGACAGCTATGGGTATCTGGCTGCCAAATGGGACAGGTTCTTGGCCGGCCGTGGTTGGCCAACCCTGACGCTAGCATGACAGCTATGGGCCGCCAACCCCGACGCTAGCATGACAGCTATGGGTCGCCAACCCCGACGCTAGCATGACAGCTATGGGTCGCCAACCCCGACGCTAGTATGACAGCTATGGGTCGCCAACCCCGACGCTAGCATGACAGCTATGGGTCGCCAACCCCGACTCTAGTATGACAGCTATGGGCCGCCAACCCTGACGCTAGCATGACAGCCATAGGTATCTGGCTGCCAAATGGGACAGGGTCTTTGCTCCATATATAACGACAGGGCTATTGTTTAAATTTTAATAAAAAATATTCTTTTTATTACTTTTATCTTTCGATGAAAAGTTAGTCAGATTTTACACGGCCGATACCATGAAGCGATAAATAAACGGAAAGATTGTTCTCTCCCCTCCCCCCCAACCCCCCAGTAGCGTCGTATCTAGAACAAGCCTCGCTTTGTCCCAACCAGTTACGTATGGTCTAGCTCCCGTCTTCATAATAAATTGTGAAATGCGTATACAGCGACGTTAGAACAAAATGAGTGGGTTATTTTCTTGAGAATTTAACCCGGGAGTCTCCCTTACCCTTCTCCCCTATCCTTCTTTGAAGAACAAACCGACCATCTTCTCCAAGGTAACTGGTCTCTCTCCTGCCAGCCCGCGGTCTAATAGTCTCCCCTATCGCCATACTTGGCCAGGTAATTTAGGAGAGCTGAGGGGTAGAAATAACGGCCAGTCTGACGTTCAGTCACTAGGTGAATCACTGGATTATCATTCTTTTTAAAAGCCTTTCAGCCAATCAGGCCGCGTTGGGATGGGTCACATGGTGTGCAAAAGGGGAGAGGAAAAAAAAAAGGGATTTTGCTTGATATTTTTGCTTACATGTTTCTGGTCTATGCGTCTGCAACAGGTGAAGGGGGTCATAGCAGTAGTCTTGTAGAAACATTTTTGGCGATTCGATGGGTGTGTTATCGCGTTTTCATCGCTGGGTTGTCGGTAGAAAGTGATAGAACATGTGGGTGGCCCGAGCTATGCAACTCTAGCTCTTTGTGCTAACTAACGTCTTCTTTGATGCCTTTGTTGCTCCCCTTTAGCACTTGGACAAGCCCTTCCCTGGACTGCTGGGAGCCGGATAGATGCTTAATATAACAATATACTTGGACTTTACTCTCAGAATAATACTTGAAGAACATATTGAAAAGCAGAAACCTTTAATACTGAACTTCATAGATTTTAAAAAGGCATTTGATAGCATACACAGAGATTCATTATGGAGAATTTTATGTCTATATGGAATACCATCTAAAATTGTCAACATCATTAAGGACTTATACAATGGATATGGTTGTGCAGTCAAGACAGAAGAAGGGATGAGTGAATGGTTCCAGATTGAAACAGGTGTGAAACAAGGATGTATACTGTCTCCTTTACTTTTTGGGATTACAATAGACTTCATAATGAAAAAATGCTGCACAGTTAACACAGGTATTGACTGGGTACGTGGGACCCAACTAGAAGATCTTGATTTTGCTGATGACATAACTCTTATCAGTAATAATGTGAATCCCATGCAAGAAAAAACAGATAGCCTGTCTTCACTGGCTAGCAAAATAGGACTTGAAATTAACAAGGACAAAACAAAAATAATGAAAATTCCCATCAATCAAAATGGAAAAATACACATAGAAGAGACAGATATTGAAGAAGTCAATCAATTTGCATACCTTGGCAGCTACATAGACCAGGATGGTGACACTAGAAAGGAAGTTAGGATCAGAATTGCAAAAGCAGCATCAATCTTCAAGAATCTTGAGAACATATGGAATTCAAAAGTTATAAGCACAAAAACCAAGTTAAGACTATTCAATTCAAATGTAATATCCACCCTCATTTATGCATGCGAAAGCTGGAAAACAACTAAAGAAATAGAAAAGAAATTAGACTCTTTTGAAAACAAATGCATAAGGAAAATACTCGGCATCAAGTGGAATGAATTCAAGAACAATGCAGAGATAAGACAGATGACTGAACAACAACCAGTCTCATGGGTGATCAGGAAAAGGAGATGGACATATGTTGGTCACTTGATGAGAAGAAATGATCAGAGAATCCCAAAACAAGCTATCAAGTGGAACACAACAGGCCGAAGAAAAAGGGGCAGACCGCGTGAAACTCTGAAGAGGACATTATTAAGAGAGGCCAAGTTAACAGGCATAAAATCCTTTGATGAGGTTGAAAGACTCGCCGAAGACAGGAAAAATTGGCGAACTACTTTACGAGCCCTATGTGACGTTTAACGGCACGGGAAGGATATAAGATATAAGATACTTGGACTAAAACGTCTTGTACGTTCAGAGCTTAAGGATAATAGGATAATCTTCTTATTCTTCTTCTTTCTTATTGGAACTGCAAACATGATGTTCTTTGTGGCTGTTGCGGTGAAGATGTGGAAGCAACAGCATGTTGTGGTCTTCATAATGGGTTATGGCGGCTATTTTTCCAGTCCCTGATCTAAGCGCACTCTACTACCATGACGACCCCTGCCTTGCTAGCCAGGCTAGGCCTGTTACTGGGGGTACCATTGAAGTAGGACAGGGATCCTGGTTAGCCATGGTTCGTCAACCCTGACGCTATCATGTCAGTTGTGATTCGATAACTGCCAGATCAAATGGGGTCTTCGGGCCCCCTCCCCCCAGAGCAGTGTTAAAGGGAACGATTTTATTCTGAGTTTAAATGTTAAAAGACTGAAGAATATCATTATTCTAATTTCTAATTTAAATGCCCAATTCTTAACCCTTTTGAAGTAAAGATCAATCAATCAATCAATCAGTGGTAAAGGAAACAACAAATATCAGCGTTTAGAGTCCATGGTTGCCTTATCTTGTCTTGTGCTGTCTCCCTGTAACTGCGAGCTGGTGTTCTTTGCAGCCGATGCTGTGGAGGTGTTGGGCTACAGCGTCGTATCGGCGTGGGAGTGGATTATTGTAGCTACTTTCTCAGTCTCGGAGTACAGCTAAAAAGCAGGGGTGTGTGTACAGTGCTTCTTGAGCAGACTCCACCACCACGGGGACTATGGCGATCCCTGCCTCTATACTCAGGCTATCCTTGTCACTGGAGAGGTGGACCAGGGTCTTGGTCAGCTATGGTTCACTAACCTTGACTCTAGCATATCAGCTATGGTTCACTAACCTTGACTCTAGCATATCAGCTATGGTTCACTAACCTTGACTCTAGCATATCAGCTATGGTTCACTAACCTTGACTCTAGCATATCAGCTATGGTTCGCTAACCTTGACTCTAGCATGTCAGCTATGGTTCGCTAACCCTGACTCTAGCATATCAACTATGGTTCGCTAACCCTGATTCTAGCATATCAGCTATGGTTCGCTAACCCTGACTCTAGCATATCAGCTATGGGTCACTGATTGCTTAATCGGACAGGGTCCTCATCCCCAGACTTTAAAGTTAAAGAAATAATGTTGAAGCTTAACAAAAAACTGGAAAATGGTTCTTTTTTTATGAGGCGGAAGTTAAAGAAAAAAAGTGAGTTTTCTTTCCTGAAATCGATGTTAGAGAATGTGAGAAAATGATTTCCTTCTTTTGTCCTGATAAAGGTTTTGAAAAAAAGCAAGAATTTTATATTTTTTAAATGAGCTCGAGATTAGGGAAACTCATAATATGATTTTTTATTCTTGAGGTAAACGCTAAATAAAGCAGGTATAGGGATTCTAGTAATGTTAAGAATTTTGAACATTGAAAAAATAATTACATCAGCCATTGTTCTCCCTGTTCAGGTTTTGGGAGCCAGTGTTTAAAAGTTTCGTTGATAAAAGACAACGTAATGTTTAATTTATCAGGGTTTCTCATACTTTTCTTTTTATCTGTGATTTCTTTTAAAACCTGAAAAATTTTGCAAACCACTGCCTCAGAGCATAGAATTGTTCCTTCAAAGCACTAAAAGTTTGAAAACCGCTGTCCGTTTTTCTCTTTTCATGGGTCTAGTTCTCTCAGAGCTCCAAAAGTTTGAGAACCGCTGTCCGTTTGTCTATGTGGATGGCTTTTGTTCTCTCAAAGCTCTAAAAGTTTGGGAACCGCTATCAGCTGTTCTTTGTGGATGGGCCTGACCGTGTGGTTCTAGGATCGAGACATTTTTGGGTACTCGAGGTATCTAGATCAGGTACTATGTCTGTGTTCTTGTGTATGTACGTGTCTGTATATGTTCATAAGTGTGTAGTATGATATATAATAGTGCAAGTTGTAGGAAAAGAGGACTCATATTGTGTGCGCTGTGAACTCTGTAAATAGGTGCAACATAAAAATGTATTTATGTTAACGTAAGATTAAGTAAGCGGTTTTTTTTTTTCAAAATTCCGTAAATTTGTTTTGTTTAGCAAAAGGGATATGTAATAACAGTTGACTTTTATAAAGACCTAAATCAATGATTGTCTGCAAGTGTATGGAATCATATACGTATTTATACGTAAAACACTGCACGTGCTTGTAAGAATATGCGGTTTAAGAACGTTGACTTAAGAGAGAACAGAGAACCGACCCAAAAAAAAAACACTGGCCAGATTTAGCATGCCTGGAGCAGTTAACTCTCGCGAGCTGATAAACCAAGTGAGATAGTTCCACCACCCCGCTTGCAGTCCACAAGAGACCCTTTTATGTGATAGAAGCACGCAGTGTTTATTTCCTGTATGCTTTCGTACGAGAACAGATTTAACAGAGGGTGCCTCGTGTACGCACGGCTTTACACAGATTCTATTGGATAGTCTTTTTTTTCCTGTACTGAAGTTCCGGCATAGAGTGCAAGGATTCATCATCATCACATCCTCATCATGAGGCCACAGAGCGAGGGAACTAGTCGGTTTTAAGGGGTGGGCCCCGAGGGCCTTGGAGCCTCTGGGTTGGATGAAAATAGGGATGTTTTGTACAGGCTTATAAAGTTTATATCGGAGGCCCTGCTCATCATCATCATCATCATCATCATCATCATCGTTGTCATCGTCTTCTGACATATGCGTGTAGAATGTTGGATGTAATGGATGACTGGCGAGGCTTGATGTTAAAAGATAAAGGCAAATCCTAGAGGGGTCTGAATATCCCACTCTTCAACCTTTGAAAACGAAAAGTTCGCTCCGTTCCTTGCTCTTACAAAATGCTAAAACTATTTAAAATAAAACTGGGAACAGCTGTAGTGATTAACAAGCGCACGGCCGGGACGTTTCTGTTTGCACCTTAATCATACAAAAACATAGAGGACAAAGAGATAGGGAAAGAACATAAAATATAAATTCATAGGAATGATATGCAACAAATAAGAATGAGGATAAAAACACAAACAAAAGCGAGCACTTAGCTATGACTTGTATGAAGCTGCGCCCAGGAGTGCGCGTGGTGGAGAATTGTGAATGGAAGACTTGAGGTGTGATATGTTGATAGTAAACAAGGGACGGGGAAAATGGAAAGAAGAGAGAGAGAGACATAATGGTAATCCAGCCGAGATAAGGGTCAGTGAAACAGATGAATGTGGCTGGGATAGATGGCTTGTAATAAAGTACAGTGGGGGTTCTGGAATATAATTTATATATGTAAAGAAATTAAATGTTAAGTGTAGCTGAATTTCGAGTTCAAAACATGTGGTTCCAGTGTTCCATATTCCTGTATGTATCGGTTCTCGAGCCCCAGACGACTTCTGTCATCAGAGTGATATTGTTTAATAGCTGTTACTAGAAAATCAGACTTGTCTCTATGGTTGGACCCGTTGAAATGATTACAGACTGGGTTAGAAGCACGCTGGGAGATGCCATAAAGATGCTTCTGCATGCTGTAACCTAATATGAGACCGGTCTCTCCAGTATATGTTATCGTCCACTTTTTTTGCACACAGTGGCGTATATTATTTTTCAGGACCCGCACATGAATCAGAATACCATATGGAGAGCGAGTTTAGTTTTAAAGAAAAGTATTCGGTTTAGTTTCTCAGGCTACAGGACGAGTGACACAGCAGGAACGGTTACATTTTCTAGGTTCGACAAGTGCAGGATCTAGATTAAGGTACCTGTGGAAGAAGAATTCCTTCAAATTTGGTTCCTGCTTTTTTCGAGTGATAGTGGGAGTATTCTCACAGTGTATCAGGGGAAGATAATCCATGTCCATCTATTGATGTTGTCCAGCCATCTTTATTGTTATCATGCTCTTGCTCTTTTTTTCTTTCAACTTTTTTTCCCTTCAAGTCTGGTTTTTTTTTCATGTTGCTGTAATGCCTCTTGATTTTTCCAACCGATCTTCCCGCCATTTCCCTTCCCAACTTTGTCTGATCCAGCATTGTTTGTCTTTCTCCTCTGTGCACAAGCATTTTCCCATCTTGTTTTACTGCACGTTTCATTTCAAGGATTTCAGGGTTTTTTTTCTATACCAGTTTCTCATTTATGTCCGTGTTTATATACGAAAATGTGTGGCAAACATAGAATTTGGAAAGTCATGTCTTCGGTACCGTGTTATGCTTTTGGAGACGAGAATTCCACTAGACGAGATCCCAAACCCTAAACTCTTTAAGGTACCATAAGCCATTTACATGCCTTCATTTTTGCTTAGTAATAAATAAAAATTACTATTAAAATAAATGCAGTCATATTGTTAGCTCCATTGTCTGGAGTTTGTTAATTATTTATACTATCGTAAATGCTATAAACAGGCGTAGTGTATTTCCGGTAAGAAGAATATGGCGTTTGCGATCTTGGTTAGAAAAGATGTGTGTGTGTTTCCATTGATTTTATTTAGTGTGTTAGGAGTTAAAATTGTATGCTTATGTTTTCTTTGGAGCTTTTTTCTTTGCTTCCGTAGTAGAAAAATAGCTGGAGGTAAGGAAGTGGATCCTAGAACAAGATCCTGCGTCAAGAGCTGCTTGGTAAAACGATGTGGTACAAAGATGTCAATCTGAAACCCATATCTAATAGGAGGACAAAAAAAATTGACGGAATAAGAGAAAGTGGACAACAGGGAACTTGTTCCGTGTGCGCAGAACGATGGTGGATGGTCACATCCCGAATAAAGCCGCCCCAGGCAGCTAATCTTTAGAAATGTGTACCTGGCACTTCCTGCGAGGGAAAAGAAATGGCCAGGCATATACTGACCGCATCATCCTCTAGTGTCCTGACAGGTCAAGGAAAATGTGAATGGTGACACCATATCCCACTCTTGCCTGAATAGTATGGTCAAGGAGAATGTCTTGTCTTGTCTTGTCTTCAAGCTTTCTGAAACTGCGAACTGGTATTCTTTGCAACCCGATGCCGTGAAGGTGTTGAGGAACAGCATCGTGTCGGATTGGGAGTGGGTTATGGCGGCTATTTTTGTTCAGTCCCTGAGTGCAAATAAAAAGCTGGGGATGTGCTATACTTCTTTAGCAGACTCCACCAACCTGGGGACTGTGGCGATCCCTGCCCCATTAGCCAGGCTAGGCCTGTTACTGGGGGTATCATGGAGAGGTGGGACAGGGTCTTGATCAGTCCTGACGCCAGCATGTAAGTTATGTGTCGCTGATTGTCAAAACTGATAGGTCTTCGTCCCCAGTCAAGAAGATTATCAATATTTAAACTACATTCGCTCTAAACTGCATTCAGTCTATTTTCTTCAGTGACTCGAAACAAAGCGACTTTTGCAAAATCTTAATAAACAATTTTCATATAGTCATAAATAAGTGATTTAGTTTTTTAAAAAGGACAGACAGATAATACAAACAGACAGAGAGACAGACAGACAGACAGGTAGGTAGGTAGGTAGGTAGGTAGGTAGGTAGGTTAGACAGGCAGGCAGGTAGACAGGCTGGTAGGTAGCTAGGCAGGCAGGTAGGTAAGTAGGTAGGTAGGTAGGTAGGTAGCCAGGCAGGCAAGTAGACAGGCTGGTAGGTAGGTAGGTTAGCCAGGCAGGCAAGTAGACAGGCTGGTAGGTAGCTAGGCAGGCAGGCAGGCAGGTAGGTAAGTAGGTAGGTAGGTAGGTAGGTAGGTAGGTAGCCAGGCAGGCAAGTAGACAGGCTGGTAGGTAGCTAGGCAGGCAGGTAGGTAGGTAGGTAGGTAGGTAGGTAGGTTGGTAGATAGATAGATAGATAGATAGATAGATAGATAGATAGATAGATAGATAGATAGATAGATAGATAGATAGATAGATAGATAGATAGATAGATAGATAGATAAGCGCGTAGAAACAGGGCTTCTGAGTGCCAATGTGGTTCATGCACTGGCCTCTCATGCGAAGTACGGGGGTTCGAATCCGGCCGAAGGTGCCCCAGTCATCCAGCTGTAGAAATGGGTACCCGACTTCTTCTGGAGGTGGGGAAAGAAAGACGGCCAGGCATGACGCTGACCACATCACATTCTAAATGTATAAACCAGGAGAAAAGTAGGAACAGTTTTATTAATCAACGATCACACAGCTATGACGTGTCGGCGTGACCCTTAATCATACAAAAACATACAGGACGAAGAAACAGAGAGAGAAAGAGAGAGAGAGAGAGAGAAGATACAAAATATAAATTTACATGAATGCCATGTTTTAAAAAGTCGGAATGGAAAAAAATGAATACAATAAAATAAATGGAGCACCTGGCTGTGACTTGTAAGAGGCTGTGTCCAGAAGTGCACATGGTGGAGTGCTGAGAATGTTTAAGTGGAGACTTGTGATGTGTGATAGGTGGGTCGTAAAGGGGTGGGGGAGGGGGGAGGAACCGCAGAAAAGGGAGAGCGCGATATAACGGCAAACTAGCCAAGAGAAAGTGAAATATGTGATTGCTGCTGGGACAGAGGAGTTGTAATCTGTTGTCGTGAGAAGGTTTTGAAATATGTATAACAAGTGAGAAAGGAGTGGAACTTGCCACAGAGGGAATATGACTGTGGAAGAGGAGAATGTTAGGTCTAATTGAATTGCGAGCTCAGACCATGTGGTTCCAGCGTCCCATATTCCTGAATGTAGCGGCTCTCAAGCGCAAGGCGGCTTCTGTCATCAGTGTGACATTGTTTGATGCTGTTACCAGAAAATCAGATTTGCCTCTGCGGTTGGGGGCCACTGAAATGATTAGGTTCTGATTTAGAAGCATGCTGGGTGATATCATACAAATGTTTCTGCATGCGGTCACCTATTCTGAGGCCAGTTTCACCAATATAAGTCATCCTGCATCTTTTGCATGCGATGCCATATATCACATTACAGGACTCACATATGAATTCCTTCCGCTTTTCTTTCCACCTCCTCCCACCACATATATCTATTACACCCGATGAACTGGCCTTCACAGTCTAAACAAATAAATAAATAAAACAAGATTCGCTTCCCAGCTTCGGTTTCTTAACTACTGTCTCCGCCAGAAAGTGAATCCTAAAGACTGATTTACAAGTTTCTGTACCGTAAGTTCCCAAAGAAACCCGAATGGGCTATAAGTTTCTATGTTAGATGTTCCCATGTTCATAGACTGATTTATAAGTTTCTATGCTATAATTCGCCATGTTCAGGTACTGATTTATAAGTTTCTGTGGTATAATTTCTCATGCTCATAGACTGATTTGTAAGTTTCTATGCTATAATTCGCCATGTTCAGGTACTGATTTATAAGTTTCTGTGGTATAATTTCCCATGCTCATAGACTGATTTATAAGTTTCTATGCTAGATGTTCCCATATTCATAGTCCGGGTTATACGTTTCTATGCTGTAAGTTCCCATATTCATAGAATGGGTTATAAGTTTCTATGCTAGAAGCTCCCATATTCATAGAGTGACATATGTTTCTGTGTTAGAATTTCCCGTATTCATAAACTGATTCATAAGTTTTTATGCTAGAATTTCCCATATTCATACAATGCACTTCGCTATGTTACTACATGGCTTTGTTATTACAACAGGTAACCCTGCTACAGCAAACCTACAAATGTAAGTATAGTTTTCCCGTCTGGCAGGATCCTGTAACTCGTACGTTTTTTTTTTCGTATGTTACCGTGCTCAGCCGGGACATATCTGCTGGCCCATGTACTTCCAATAGCCGAGAAGCACACTTGCCTCCCCACTTGCAGCCGAACCTAGTGATGGAGACCAGATAGGCCTATATCAGGGCTGGAACTGCCCACCTCACCACCACCTGTCTGCCTCCCCTCCTCCTCCCCAACCCCACTCTGAATCACGTCTTTCTTCACCTCTTTTGGTCAAAGCGGTTTCCAAGTGAGCGCAGGAAATTCCTGTTAGCGGCCTTAGCGCATGTTCGCCCTGGGCTTTAGTGTTGTGGGAGATAAACCATCGAGCTTCGCTTGCTCGGCTTCTCTCCCTTGTGAACTTAAATTTAGTCCGCTTAAGGACTTCGGAATTTTTTATTTTTTTTTGACAGCTTGCATATTTCGTACCAGCTCTCTCTCTCTCTCACTCACTCTCTCACTCTCTTTCTCTTTATCTCTTGAACTCTCTGGCTGATTTTTTTCAAGAGTCTCTAGAAGGGGACTACAAAGCGAAGAGAAGCGAGTATATAGCACACACAGGAGAAGCTCTTGTTGACTGCTGTCTCATTAAAATATTATCTTAAAAAGTGCGGGTTGTGAGTTGCTTGCTTTCAGCAGCCCCTGAAGATCTTCGTTTTTCGTTCCGAACAGTGTCTCGAGATTTCTTTTGGAAGAGACCTTCTGTGGCGTGTTTAGCAAAAGGGACCTTGTGTTTGTTATTTAGGACATGGCTGGGTTGCGTGCACCACGTGCCGGCTCTGCAAGAGACCAACAGATCAAGGTAAAGTACTTTTTCTCATTTACTGGCTTCCTGTCTCCATCACTTTCATTAATCTCTAAATGATCTTCTCATTTCTTTTTTTAAGACGTTTTCTTTGCACTTCTGGCTGATGTCTCTCAGATGATAAGCACCGAAGCTGGCATATTTTCAGTCATTATAAATGTTATTGCGTCCATTCAGGTTGTAAGTCTTAAGTGATGAAAAATTGGGCGTCTAGATTTTCAATTTCAGAGGAAAGAACTTTGATTTTTATGGCTAAATTAAGGATGATAATATAGAAAATTTGAACGCGATGAAAGTAAATCTAAACAATACCCGAAAACGTAAAAGAAAATAAATCTAAACAATATCCGAAAAACGTAAAAGAAAATACATCTAAACAATACCCGAAAACGTAAAAGAAAATACATCTAAACAATACCCGAAAACGTAAAAGAAAATACATCTAAACAATACCCGAAAACGTAAAAGAAAATACATCTAAACAATACCCGAAAACGTAAAAGAAAATACATCTAAACAATACCCGAAAACGTAAAAGAAAATAAATCTAAGCAATACCCGAAAATAATAAACTAGACATTTTATGGTTTTGGACGAAACACAAAAGAAGCATATTTCATCTGAAAAGCTTTCGTTGTAATAATCATTTGCGTCCTCACAGACGATAAAGGCCCGGTGTTGATGTGTGTTTGTAGCAGTCGATGTGGTCAGGATGTGGTCGAACAAAGATGTGGCCAGTTGCCAATTATCCGTTAGGCCCAAAAGGCTGTACAGGCCCAAGGGGCCCAGTAGGGGAGACAATTTTTTTTTTAAATATGAAAATACAGATCATTGTTTTTTTTTCTGAATTCTGTTTCAGAAGAATAATTATATAAACCGGAGAAGACTCAGGTGTTTATTAAGTTAGCCCAAGTGCCTGAGTTGTCGCTAGTTTTCCAGTGCACGCAGTTAAGAGTTCCATTTCATGCGTTATGTTTTGTTTCACTGATGGAAGTAATATACAGACAACTAGTTATCCCAGATGATCCGATCCAAGTCTCAACGTGTTTCTTTTAAGCATGCAATTAGGTGTTGCAGGTTCAGAAGTTAAAACCTGTCTGCAGGTAGTAACAGAAAGGCAGGCAATTCGTGTACTTCTCTGTGAAAACTCATCGTCTGGATACAATGCTCCCTTGAAACTTCACTTAGAATATTGATCTCTGCTGTTATCTTCACTTATAATATTGATCTCTGCTGTTATCTTCACTTAGAATATTGATCTCTGCTGTTATCTTCACTTAGGGTATTGATCTCTGCTGTTATTTTCAAGTTCTAGTTATACAAGGACAGTCCAGAGTTTAAGGGGAGTGGGGGGGGGGGGGAGTGAGTTTTCCAAATTAGTGAGGGAGGTTCGTGAGTTCATGGAGGGTTTGCCAAACATATTGAGAAAATTCCCGAGCATGTATGATATTTTACCGAGCTTGTAGAGGACTTTTCAGAGCTTATAGAGGACTTTCCCGCGCTCGTAGAGACTTTCCCGAGCTTGTAGAGGACTTTTCCAAGCTTGTAGAGGACTTTCCTGAGCTCGTAGAGGACTTTCCCGAACTTGCTGAAGATTTTTCCTAGTATGTAGAGGACTTTCCTGAGCTTGTAGAGGACTTTTCCAAGCTTGTAGAGGACTTTTCCAAGCTTGTAGAGGACTTTCCTGAGCTCGTAGAGGACTTTCCCGAACTTGCTGAAGATTTTTCCTAGTATGTAGAGGACTTTCCTGAGCTTGTAGAGGACTTTACCGAGCTTGTAGAGGACTTTTCCGAGCTTGTAGAGGACTTTCCCGAGCTTGCAGAAGACTTTTCCTAGCATGTAGAGGGTTTTCCCGAGCTTGTAGAGGACTTTCTCTAACTTGTAGAGGACTTTTCCTAGCTTGTAGAAGACTCTCTAACCTGTAGACCTTCCCTAGCGTGTAGATTGCTTTCCCTAGCGCGCAGAGGACTTTCCCTAGCTTGTAGAAGACTTTCCCTAACTTGTAGAGGACTTTCCTTAGCTTGTAGAAGACTTTCTCGAGCTTATATATAACTTCCCGAGCATCGTTGACATTATGTCCCTTTTTATATTTGTGATAATCAGCAAGAGCGGGGTATCTATTAGACTGAGTAAGGGTAACCTTATGGGCCTAGAAGGGCAAGGGGCTCAGCATCAAGGGAGAGGAATTGTGCAGATACAAAGGAAACGTTACATGAAGATGGATAAAGAAGTAATTAGTAAGTCTGTTGAAACGTTGTAGACATGGCGGCTCAGCCTGCGTTCGGTCTGTGTAGTATAAAAGATATATATATCTCTCTCTCTGAACCTTAAGTGCCCAGGGCACATGGGGCTTCTGCAAGGGTTTTCCACAAATGCCTGTCCTTCGCCTTTTTTTCTGCTCTTGCCCAGGTGAGCCCTCTATTGCTCAACATCCTTTCTGTTGTTCTTCTCCATGTCTCTTTTGGTCTACCCTTACTTCTGTTCCCCTGTGGTGTCCATCTTAGTGCTAAAAAAAAAGACATATAGTGACACCAAAAGTGACACCTAGAGATAGGGACTCGGGTCATATGTCAGGTGATGCATGGTAATGGTCGGAGTAGTCTGGGGCCTCTATGTAGTGATGGCTTAAGGGGGTCTGAATGATATGAAAGATGAAATCAAGGGCCTCAGGGGCATTCGGGTACTGTAGAAACTTTTTTTCCTCAACCTGAATCCAAGTGCCAGCTCTCATAACAATCTACCACCAGACTTTGAAGTAAACTAGACATTCACCGAGTTTTCTATTCGAATTCGTATTCGGTTTAATAATGACGAGATTCGAGTTTTCGTTTTCGAAAAAAAAAAATTTCAATTAGTAAAATTTCCAATATCATAAAAAAATGTTTATACTAGATGTATCCGCTACAGCCCCAAATTAACACCTCAGATTTAATCAATTTAACCAGAAAATGATGTGTCAATAATGTGCTACCCCTAGCAACTACAGCTATCTCTGTCAACTTACACAACTCTACAAATGCATGTATAGGAAATATTTATTTTTTCCGTTTGGTATCAAATTTCCAATAAGAAATTCTTTTGGCAACCAGTCCTGCTTCTACTTCTATCAAAATACTATTTCTATTCGAAATCGTCCTCGGATTACCAGAAAATCCGATATTTTTATTCAGCCAAAAACTGTACACCACCGTAATCGGTGCACCTGTGGAGGAAACCCAGATTTTCTCATATCTCATGTCCGTGATAACCACACTTATCAAGTCTCATTTATCATCGCTTCTGCATGAGTAATTTATGAGTCATGTAAGCGATGTTTGAATGTTAAGATCTGGAGTGATGTAGTTCTTGGCTTTCCATTCGTGTCCGTCCCTGAACTTCCTTTTTTTTTTTTTTGCGTGCGTAATTTATCGTGTGAATTTATAAATAAGGGAAGATTGGGAAGGGACGTGAGAGATTAAAAAAAAAGGAAAGGAGAGAATACGAGAAATGAGAGGGAAAGGTGCATTTATTAAACATAGCTTTTTGGGGTTTTTTGTTCAGTCCAAATACAGAAGTATGCGAAGTAGTTAGTGCACTGGTCTCTCATGGCGACGGTCGGGGGTTCGAATCCGGCCGGAGGCGCCCCAGTCACCCAGCTGTAGAAATGTGTACCCGACTTCTTCTGGAGTTGGGGGAAGGAAAGGCGGGCCAGGCGTGATACTGACCATATCACCCTCTAGTGTACTGACAAGTCAAGGAAAATATGGGCACTAACACCATATCCCTATGTGCCTCTAAGGCATGACAGGATTACCTTACCCTTTTTTTACCTTTATATCATAGTAATTTCTTTTTTTCTTCGTATTTCATTTAATAGTGTTTTTCTTGCCTGTACTGTAAAATGTTATTTCCGTGTGATGCTATTTTCATTTTGTCTGTAACTGTTTCTCTCTTTGATTTTACTTTGTTTCTTCCTTTTTGTTTGATACTGTGTTTGCCTGTTGTATTAATTTATTCCTTCTTTTTTTGTCTTTTTCTTGTATAACTGTGTATTGCTTATGCTTGTTACTTTATCCATATCTAACACTGCTACTTTTGATTTTGTCCGTTACTACATACATTTTTAATAATACTACTCCTCTTTTTGCCTGTTACTTTTTCCCTCTTTTCTCTTATATTGTCCTTTATCTTGTCTGTGGCCATGCCTCTCTTTTATTACTTTGTCCACACTTTTTCTGTTATTGTATCCTTGTCTTGCATTACTTTTTGTCATTTCTTTTTTTTTGTTATTGTATTCTTGTCTTGCGTTAATTTGTAATTCTTTTTTTTCAGTTATTTTATCCCTGTCTTATATTACTTTACCCAGTCTTTTTTCTGTTATTAAATCCCTCTCCTGCAAGACTTTGTTCCTCTCTTACATTACTTTATCCGGTGTTTTTCTGTTATTAAATCCCTCTCTTGCACGACTTTGTCCCTTTCTTGAATTACTTTATTCAGTCTTTTACTATTTTTAAATCCGTCTCTTCCATTACTTTATCTGGTCTTTTACTATTATTAAATCTCTCTTTTCTGTTACTTTATCCAGTCTTTTACTATTATTAAATCTCTATTTTCTGTTACTTTTTCTGGCCTTTTACTGTTATTAAATCCCTCTCTCACATTACTTTTGTCCCTTCTTTCGTCTATCATTGTACGTCTACACAGTGAATTTTTCTTCAAAATATCAACGTTTCCAGTGAGATAATTTTCAAAATTCCGGTTATTTCCGAACATCAAAGACGACAATACGGGACAGTACAGGATACGGGTTTCAAACAGATGACATTTAGGCGTCCTGGCCGAAGTAATATGATTCTCGGGACAAATCCTTAAAAACGGGACTATCAAACTGGACGGTTGGTCATTTTACAGTGATGATGATGATGATGATGATGAGAGGATCTGGGTTAATTTGTCCCGTATTTTTTCAGTATCTTCGCGAAAGATAACGCCTTTCCAAGGAATTTCTTTGGGCCCCGCGAGGCCAACCTCCGTCTACCAGGACCAGCTGGTGCCTACAGGCAAAGGAGGGAGTAATGGTGACCTCGAGAATACCAGGCACGGCTCGAGCTGGTGGTTACTCACTCAGAAATGTGTGGATCGCAAGATATGTCGCGGGATGTATACATGACCCCATCATGAGCACGGACACTAATGTGGCACGAGTAAACGATACGTGAAATGTGCAATGTCTAACGGGACGAAGTGAACAGGATCGGAGCATGCTGTACACGACTATGTTGGGGTAATTGTGAATGCGTTTTTCCCCCCGTAGTTAAGATGGGCATGTGGATATACAGATAAGACAAACAGGCAAGGCAACAGGCGGACGGATATACAGACAGAAGAATGGACGGATAAACAGATGGACAGACGAACTATGGACGAAAGATTGGTCAATACAGAAAAGTTTATCCAGACAGACAGATAAATAGATAACTATATTCTTCTTCTTTTTCTTCTTCTTCTTCTTTTTTCTTCGTCTCTTCTTCTTCTTCTTCGTCTCTTCTTCTTCTTCTTCGTCTCTTCTTCTTCTTCGTCTCTTCTTGTTCTTCTTCTTCTTCGTCTCTTCTTCTTCTTCTCTTCTTCTTCTTCTTCTTCTTCTGCTTCAGCTTCCGGGCCATTACCTCTCATTACTGCAGATAAAGTTCACCTCCATTCCTGTATAATCCTAATTTTCTCTCTCCAGTTAGTGACACCCATTTCTTTTATACCCTCTTCTATGTTGTCTTTCCATCTCTGTCTTGGTCTACCCCTTGGTCTTGTTTCCCCCATCTCTTATGCATATATCATTTTCGTTTGTCTGTTCTCTTGTATAACTATATATATATATATATATATATATATATATATATACAGAGAGATTTATAGGAAGTTAAGGACTTGAGTTAAGGCCAGTAGCTTGGTATATTGGTAAATGGTCTGGATAAAGAGAGAGAGAGAGAGAGAGAGAGAGAGAGAGGAAGTGTATTTGTTTGTATAAGTGTTGCTGTCAGACAAACGGGATAACTGGATAGCTGTAATGAAAGCAATTTAACACACACACACACACACATATTAAGAGATATGAGTAAAGGGCGTGCCCACACACATACACACACAAAGAGAAAGAGAGAGAGAGAGCGAGAGAGAGAGAGAGAGAGAGAGAGAGAGAGAAATAAGACGTTCTGTACAGCAGAAAAACTGGAGTGGAATAACAAGCAGTGTCCTTCAAACTTGAGATCTTCGTTAGAATACACACGGTTTTACTTCTAGTCTTTGTCATCACAGGCTGTACCAGGAAAACTGAAGGTAACGAAGAGTCATTGGATACTTAACTTTTATCGCGCCCGAGACCGAAACTCCCAAGATCACATACAGGATTTTTAATAAACACATCAGCCATGTTTTTGCCGAAATCTGGCACTAGACCCCCATGTTTACGAGTGTAAGGCTTGAATCTGCAGGCACCTAGAATGAAATAAAGAGTGTAGAAGAAATTAAGTTTACTCGTTTTGTTTTTAAAATTCACTTAAGTGCCCCGATGGTAAGAAAAGAGTTAATACTGAGAGGTTTCTGTGGAAGCAAATGTGTGTATGCGGTATATGCGTGTTTTCGATATATGTGTGTGTGTGTGTGTGCGCGCACGCCCTTTACTGATATCTCTTAATGGGTTTTACAAATTGAAACTACAGTGGGGGTTTTTCACTCTCGGAGTTTCACAATTTTGGAGTCTTGCCGGTTCTCTTCCCCATTCCCCCCTCCCCCTCTTTCTCTCTATCTTTATCTCTTTCTCTCTCATCCCCCCTTCCTACCTTGTATCCGCATCTCAAATAAGCCACGCCCCCTTCTCTACAATTTCTGGGACCTCCTTGTTTCATGGCTACATGGTCCGGTATCGAAACATATTTTCGTCCAGTTATATGCTTTCGTATGTGTAGTATTTCAATAACTCTGTCTGTCTCTCTGTGTCTCTCTCTGTCTCTCTCTTCCCCCAAGTCAAAAACAATGTTACGTTTTTCTTGACCCACTCAAGTGACAAAGACTCAATTTATAAAACTTTGTTCATAACCGCATTAGTGAAATCTAACATCATAATTTTCGAAGTTAATTCGTCGGGAGTCCCCACAATACAAGTGAGTAGCGTGACATTACAGATATTTTAATACAAAATAATTTTTAGACCATCCCGGTCCCCCCCCCCCCTTATCTTTCTCTGGATCACATTTTCAGCAACAAAACCCTTACTGGTTGAATCTAACCCGCATACCAAGCACGTTCCGGGGGCCGAGCGATGTTTGTTTCAAAAATAGTAGTGCAACCTGGCCTTCGTGAACATTCTTGTTTTATGTCTCTGCCAGATTTTTCTCAATTTAGGAGCCATGTTTTTCTTAAACCGTCGCGTCTGCTCGCGATAAGATAGTCCAGGCATTGCTACATAAAAGTGTTGATGGATGTAAACATGTTTTCTTTTACATTATTTTATGCTTGCCTTTTCGTCCTCGTTCTCTTCACTTCTTGAAAAAACATGGAAGAAAAAAACACTTAAAATACCAGAGGTTTGAAGGACTCTAATGACGATGCGCAAAGAAAGATAATTTAATTTCTCTCATCATCATCATCATCATGTGCTGTTGGCAGTAATGAATCTCCAGTTTCCTGGCTCCCTCACCTTGATGGTGCACTCAGTACGGCTGTATCGTGCCCAGTCTCGTATGTTATCTTCCCATTTACATCTCTGTCTAACTCTCGCTCATTTTCCTTCATTCTTTCCCTCTAGCATTGTTTTTTCAGTATATTATTTCTTTTGATATGGTCGAAGTATTTTGTTTTCTTTATCCTTATTTCTTTGAGAAGTTCACGTTGCACCTGTAGTTGTTTTCTAAAACTTGTAAATTTGTTCTTTTCATTTTCCATGATATATGACCCCCCCCCCCCCCCCAATTCTGAACATCCACGTTTCTCCTGCATTTGTCGTTTTCTCTGACTTTTTCACTTAAAGAGTCCGCGCTTCTGCGCTGTACAGTGATGGAGTAGGTCCAGTTTAAACAAAAAAAATATCACGTTCGTTTCCGATGATAGATTCCTGGATAACAGCTTCGTCTTCAGGGTGTTGAATGTGCGCCTTCCCATTCCTATTCCATTTATATCTTCATCTCACATCTCTCATACTTGGTAGTACTTGCCCCTGTCACAGTCTCTCCACCCACAGCTCAACTGCCTGTTTCCCAGTGTACTCTGTGGTTGTTGACTGGAGATACGAGACTGAGAGAATAAGGACTGCCTTCCTAGACCAGTTGGCAGGAAACGCCCCCCCCCTTTTTTTTACACTCTTACCCCCACCCCCCTTACACACTGATATATATATATATATATATATATATATATATTATCAGGTCCCCTGGTGGACACTGTACTTGCAAATCGGGTCAAGTTGGGCTAATAGCGTGATGATGTAGTAAACGCGGTCACTTTGAGGTATTTTGTCCTTTGTCCAGGCTAGTTACACGGATAGTTGATAAACTTTGCCCTTCAGAAATCCGTGTTGTGCTCTTCTGAGAACTGGACCTTTTGGTACTCAGCTAATATATATATATATATATATATTTTTTTTTTTCAACTTCATTCCTACCAGGATTAGAACCCATGCTTTCTTGATGAGAGTCCAAAGTGCATGCCCACACCACTCTCGAAATTTTATAGCAGAAACATTCGAAACTTTACAGCAAAAACATTCGAAACTTTACGGCAGAAACATTCGAAACTTTACAGCATAAACATTTTAAACTTACCAAATTAAGAGGAATTGCAGAAAAAAGTGGGATTTGCGAATAAAGACTTTGTTTTACACATCTAGCAGGTTCTTGTGCCACTCTGTTGTTTTATACATCTAGCAGGCTCTTGTATCGCTGTTTTTTTACACATCTAGCAGGCTCTTGTGTCGCTCTGCTGTTTTACACATCTAGCAGGCTTTTGTATCGCTCTGTTGTTTCACACATTTAGCAGGCTCTTGTGCCACTCTGTTGTTTTACACATCTAGCAGGCTCTTGTGCCACTCTGGATATCGGAGTAAAGATTTATGCCTTCACATTGGCTACAGAAAAGCCTGCTTTCTAATTCCAAGCAGGCAACTAACAATCAGTCGGCCAGCCAGCCAGTCAATCAATCAGTCAAAGAACTTATTTTCAGACAATGGAGGATTGGACACGCAACCGCTTTTGACATTCAGCCAGACAAGAGTAAAGAACCACATCAGCTATTGGAAGCTGTTTTCAGAAAAAAAAAATTCCAAAAAAACTGTTATACCATTTCTTGCCTGGTTAAAAAATTTGGTTAAAATACACATGAACTTCAAAACTTTACGCTCACAAAAATCCTTGTCTTGGCGGTCTGACAATGAACGAGTAAAAACACTGAGCTATTAGCGATGCTCGGATGAAAGTTGTGTGAATAGTCTTGCTGAAACAAAAGTTCTGCAATTACAGAAGTTTAGAAAACTGTTCCATATATTCCCTTCAGAGTCGTTACTGCTAGCAATAGAAAAATGAAAATTGCGAATCTAATTTGAGACGATTTACGGAAACAAGATGGCTGACGAGAGTCAACTGTGCAATAAAACTTTAATAACACTCAAAAGTATAACTAGTCACTAACAGAGAACAAAAGAACAAAAATGAATAAAATACTAGATCAAAGGCGAAAAGATGAAGGCAGATTTAGGCATAAACTAAACAAGCTACAAATCAGGGCCTGACACACTTTTTGGAGGTAACTTTTTAGCAAGGTAGCGCCAATCTTCATACACCCGAGAACCTCATAAAGTCTAAATCCAGCATCGTCTAGACGATTTCTGTTAAAAAAAAGATAAGTAGTTCATAACATGGAGAGACATGGAGAAGAACAACAGAAAGGATGTTGAGCAATAGAGGGCTCACCTGGGCAAGAGCAGAAAAAAAGGCGAAAGACAGGCATTTGTGGAAAACCCTTGCGGAAGCCCCATGTGCCCTGGGCACTTAAGGTTCAGAGAGAGAGAGTTCATAACACTGGACAGTAAACTCTTCTTTTAGACATCATAGACATAACATTTCTGTGAAAAAAAAATATTTTATAATGGAAATGTACAGGGCAAACAAAGAAAAGACACGTGGACTACAATCATATTATTGTCTGAGATAAAATATATGTCCAGGTGTACCATGAATGCAAGATGTACAACAGGATGTTTATCTGTTTTTCATTATGAAACTACAACGCCAGATAACAATGATGATAATATTATTTAGAAGTTTGTTTTAATCACAAAATATATTACTCGTAGACGCCATTCTCTGCTCGTTATCTTTGCAAGGTCAGATTGTTCTCCGTTTATCAGCCGAACAGTTGGTATCTTGGTTACATTATTCTCCTTTCATCAGCCGAACAGTTGGTATCTTGGTTGTACTGTTCTCCGTTTATCAACCGAACAGTTAATTACATTATTCTCCTTTCATCAGCCGAACAGTTGGTATCATGGCTAGATTATTCTCCTTTAATCAGCCGAACAGTTGGTATCATGGCTACATTATTCTCCTTTCATCAGCCGAACAGTTGGTATCATGGTTACATTATTCTCCTTTCATCAGCGTAACGGTTGGTATCATGGCTACATTATTCTCCTTTCATCAGTCCAACAGTTGGTATCATGGCTACATTATTCTCCTTTCATCAGTCCAACAGTTGGTATCATGGCTACATTATTCTCCTTTCATCAGCCGAAGAGATGGCACATCATCTCCCGCAAAAAGAGAGAATAAAAAGCAAACTCAAATCAGCAGAAGTATTCAAGAATACGCAATTGATTTTACATTATTTTAAAGTAATTGCACTACTTTTTTATTCCATGCCTAAACATTAAAATAACCACAACCAGGCTTGTTACTATTCATTGAAATTTTGCTTAATTTCAATTAAAAAGAATCCTTGTCTTGGAAAGCGGGTCATGTATTATTGTTAATTTAGGGGCACATTTAAGAAAGGTTTGCAGGAGTTGTGGGGAACAGATTGGGCAATCTATAACGGAGATTGGGGACATATTGAGCAATCTATGATGGAGACTGGGGACATATTGAGCAATCTATAACGGAGAGCGGGGACATATTGAGCAATCTATAACGGAGAGTGGGGACATATTGAGCAATCTATAACGGAGAGTGGGGACATATTGAGCAATCTATGATGGAGAGCGGGGACATATTGAGCAATCTATGATGGAGAGTGGGGACATATTGAGCAATCTATAATAGAGATTGGGGACATAATGAGCAATCTATAACAGAGAATGGGAACATATTGAGCAATCTATAACGGAGAGTGGGGACATATTGAGCAATCCATAACGGAGAGTGGGGACATATTGAGCAATCTATGATGGAGAGTGGGGACATATTGACCAATCTATGATGGAGAGTGGGTACATATTGAGCAATATATGATGGAGAGTGGGGACATATTGACCAATCTATAATGGAGAGTGGAGACATATTGAGCAATCTATAACGGAGAGTGGGGACATATTGAGCAATCTATAACGGAGAGTGGGGACATATTGAGCAATCTATAAAGGAGAGTGGGGACATATTGAGCAATCTATGATGGAGAGTGGGGACATATTGACCAATCTATAACGGAGATTGTGGACATAATGAGCAATCTATAATGGAGAGTGGGGACATATTGAGCAATCTATGATGGAGAGTGGGTACATATTGAGCAATCTATGATGGAGAGTGGGGACATATTAAGCAATCTATAATGGAGAGTGGGGACATATTGAGCAATCTATGATGGAGAGTGGGGACATATTGACCAATCGATGATGGAGAGTGGGGACATATTGAGCAATATATGATGGAGAGTGGGGACATATTGACCAATCTATAATGGAGAGTGGGGACATATATAATAGGTTTTTGTGCTGTGTACATCTATGAAATAACAGGGTAATATTTTGGTAACACAGACTTTGCTGTGTATATGACACTCGTTAGCTGGGCCGTGTCGACATAAGTTATGCTGATTCACGTTACGCACGTGAATATCAGGGTCGACTTCCATCTTGCTCTTCGAGAGTTGAGGTTACTGGACTAGTTACACACATAATTCCAGCTCTCACTCTCACCTGCTGGATTAGATACACACTATTCCAGACATACTTCTCATCCAGGCTCGTTCTAAACCTCACGTTGACGACAACTGGTACAGATACTCAAGTAAATACTGGGTAACCGTGACTTGGAACATTTATTGATGGAATGATGATAATGCTGATGAAAATAACATTAAATTCGACTGCCGGCTGGTTATCCCTGCCATGTGGCCAGTCCATTCATACGTACAACTAAAATGTTCATCTGTTCCACGAAGACATCACACAGCTCGACAAAACACGTCCACACAGTTACACGTTCAAACCAAGACTAAAACTCCACGGACTCAGCATTGCCCCTACAATTTCCTGTCACGGGTTTTGCAGCCCACGTGACCTTCTCGAAGGATCTCAACAGGAGAAAATTGAAAAGGAAAAACCTATAATAATGCCCTTACTATCATTGTTATACAAATACTGCTATACATATTAAGCAATCTATAATTGAGAGTGGGGACATATTGAGCAATCTATAATTGAGAGTGGGGACATATTAAGCAATCTATAATTGAGAGTGGGGACATATTGAGCAATCTATAATTGAGAGTGGGGACTTATTAAGCAATCTATAATTGAGAGTGGGGACATATTAAGCAATCTATAATTGAGAGTCGGGACATATTGGGCAATTTATAATGATTATGAGAACACACTGAGCAGTCTATAGGGTGCGGGGGGGGGGGGCACATTGTGCCATCTAAAACGTAGTCTTGTATATTGGGCAATCCATATGAGGGACATATTGTGCAACTTATAAGAATAATGAGGACATACTGGGTAGCCTGTATGGTGGACATACTGGGCATTCTATAAGGTTTATGAGAACATATTAGGCTATCCATAAGTGAGTTATGGAAACATATTGGTCAGTTTGTAAGAGAGTAAGAAAACATACTGAGCAATCCATGGGGGATACTGGGGCATCACGAGCAATCTTATAAGGGACATGGGATCATACCAGGCACTCTATGGGGGTCTGTAATTGTTAAAAAGGTTAAAATCTCCTACCATAAACGGTTCTTGCGATGTAGTTGGAGATGTTAGGCCCTTTTCTTAATCGGAGCACCAGATGATGACATCCTATGTCCTATAATATAGGGATATGTTTAGCAATCCATAAGGAAGACATATAGAGCAATAAGGATGACACATTTGGTAATGTATAAGGGTTATGAGGACATATTGGGTAATTATAAGGGTTATGAGGACATATTTGGTAATGTATAAGGGTTATGAGGACATATTGGGTAATGTATAAGGGTTATGAGGACGTATTGTGTAATGTATAAGGGTTATAGGGACATATTGGGTAATGTATAAGGGTTATGAGGACACATTGTGTAATGTATAAGGGTTATAGAAAGTATGTTGAGCAATATAGGGCTCACCTGGGAAAGAGCAGAAAAAAAGGCAAAGGACAGGCATTTGTGGAAAACCCTTGCGGAAGCCCCATGTGTTTTGGGCACTGAAGGCTGATATATATATATATTTATATATATTGGGGAATCTCTTTTTTTATAAATATATTTATTAAAGCTTGAAATTGTAAATTTTATACAGCTGCTGTGGATGGTGTGGATCTTCCTGTAGCTGCAGAATTACAAACTCCCGACAGATGATGCCACAGAGAAGAACTTGAATGTAGACATATTGTGCTCCCCCCCAAATAAAATCTCGAACAAATTTTGCTAGAGTATACCTGCGATAGTGCCCTGGAGGTTAGAGGATGAGGCACAAAACAAATGCACAGCATAACCTTGCGAAGACCTGTTGCAGAACTGAGGCGTTATATAAAACCTGGCAGCGGACCGTGAGATGTGGAGAAAAACAAATAATTTACTATTCTGTAGAAAATCAGAAGAAGAACTAAATGGTGTCGATCAACCTGAAAGGAAATGCTGTCTAATCACCATTCTTTAACCTCGTAAGAATGGTGCTTAGATATCATCCAGTAAACTACCAAGAGGCGAAAACTGTAATCCGTAACCAGTGCAGATCTGAATGGAAGAAACAACTGAAATGCGAGAACGAACCAGATGCAGTGCACTAACTAAAAAGACATCACGAAAACATCCTCCATCGCCTACTCAGCCACCTACATCGGCTCAAAATGTCTTACACAGACGAGTGTCCGTGTGGCACCAGAACATATCCTTCAAGAGTGTCCAGACAATCCGGACCTCAGACGTGAGACATGGTCAGAGGACACAAGCTTGGGGCAAAAGCTTTGGGGCTCCTATCAGGATCTGGAGAGGACTGCGGGCTTTACCATGTCGACAGGGATCAGGATCTGATGTGACCAACAACTTCGAATGCAGAAGAAGAAGAAGAAGCTATCTAATTTTACTTCTGACAAAAAAAAGAAAACCTTCGGACCGTGCCATGATTCGAACCAGGTTCGTCGGGTGATAGGATGGCCACGTTGCTCACACGCAATGAAAGAGGTTAAAGGCAATCTTGTAGGGGACTTGTTTTGTCTTGTCTTGTGCCATCTCCCTTTAACTGCGAGCTGGTGTTCTTTGCAGCCGATGCTGTGGAGCTGTTGAGGCACAGCATAGTAATTGCGTGGAAGCGGGTTATGGCGGCTAATTTTTTAGTCCCGGAGTACAGCTAAAAAGCTTCTTTAGCAGACTCCACCACCATGGGGACTATGGCGATCCATGCCCCGTTATCCAGGCTAGGCCACTTACTAGGGGTACCAACGGAAATGTGGGACAGGGTCTTGGTCAGCTATGTTTCGCTAACCCTGATGCTAGCATATCTGATATGGGTCGCTGATTGCCTAATGGGACAGCGTCTTCATCCGCCATCTTGTAGGGGAAAGCCTATACATTTCGTGCTGCATAAAACTGAATGAAAACTATGGCGTCATTTGTAAGGCGAACAAGACCGGGAGACTAGAGCGGGAGAAATGCTAACTAGAACATGAAAAAGCGAAATACATGTATACAGGAAGGTCGGGGACCGGGTGGCATCGGTTAGAGCACTCGTCTAGCACCCGAATGGTCGAGGGTTCGAGTCCTCAGCTGAACGGGATTTTCCTTTCCGACCAATACGGCCCCGAGGTCGACCCAGTGACGTAGAATAGGTACCAGTGAAAATCTGGGAAGGAAAGGCAGCGAGGAAAGGAACTGGCCACCCTACCTCATACACTGATGGTCCAGCATAATGAGGTCTCTAACGCTTCATCCCCTACGGCATTTGCTATGATACTATCTACAGGAAGGTCGAGTCTTAGTTGATGAATGGAAACAGGAATTTCAAATATTTCAAACTGGAATCCTTATTAGAAGACAAAACACCTACCCGTCATCTTGTTGGAAACATCTTTCATGCCACATAAACATTTGTTTCGTTTTCGGTTCGTAGCTTAGGGAATTTTTATCGTTATACTTTTTCTCTACCTCCAATTTTCGTTTGTTCCAGTTACCACGCGACGGCAGTTCTCACAACTCCCCCTACTCTCCCTTTTCCCTGTGAAGAGACAGACATGAACCACTTTGTACCACTTCTGGGGATTTCATGAATCACGTCCCCGGCCCCCGCCACCTGCTCATAAACTTGATGATTCTGCTCTGTCAGCAAAACTTTCACGAAAAAGATCATGGTTCGAGCAACATCATCAAAATAACATTAACATTAAACAAGTAATAACCTTAACATTAAACAAGTAATAACCTTAACATTAAACAAGTAATAACATTAACATTAAACAAGTAATAACATTAACATTAAACAAGTAATAATATTAACATTAAACAAGTAACACTGAAATGCAGCAACATGTTTAAAACTGCAACATATCACAATAGGTATAAAATACGAGTATTTTTAAAAGCAACATATCCCATACATATAAAACATAATATTAGATGCAACATAATACTTCTATATCTTATATCCTTCCCGTGCCGTTAAACGTCACATAGGGCTCGCAAAGTAGTTCGCCAATTTTTCCTGTCTTCGGCGAGTCTTTCAACCTCATCAAAGGATTTTATGCCTGTTAATTTGGCCTCTCTTAATAATGTCCTCTTCAGAGTTTCACGCGGTCTGCCTCTTTTTCTTCGTCCTGTTGTGTTCCACTTGATAGCTTGTTTTGGGATTCTCTGATCATTTCTTCTCATCAAGTGACCAACATATGTCCATCTCCTTTTCCTGATCACCCATGAGACTGGTTGTTGTTCAGTCATCTGTCTTATCTCTGCATTGTTCTTGAATTCATTCCACTTGATGCCGAGTATTTTCCTTATGCATTTGTTTTCAAAAGAGTCTAATTTCTGTTCTATTTCTTTAGTTTTTTTTCCAGCTTTCGCGTGCGTAAATGAGGGTGGATATTACATTTGCATTGAATAGTCTTAACTTTGTTTTTGTGCTTATAACTTTTTAATTCCATATATTCTCAAGATTCTTGAAGATTGATGCTGCTTTGGCAATTCTGATCCTAACTTCCTTTCTAGTGTCACCATCCTGGTCTATGTAGCTGCCAAGGTATTCAAATTGATTGACTTCTTCAATATCTGTCCCTTCTATGTTATATATATATATATTAAATGCAACATAACGCTTGCAAAAGATCACACTATTGAACAACACAAAAATTCATAGCCAGGTTGGCTGAGTGGTTAGGGCGCTCGGTTTACTAATCCGGTGGTACTAGGTTCAATCCCAACATTGGCGTTTTTGTTCTCTGGTGTGTCTGGGTCTACCCAGTCTATAAAAATGGCTACCAGAGATATCTGGGAAGGTAAACACAGCCGGGCATGATACCGACCACATCACACTTTCATATGCCGAAGGTCGTGGAAATACTGGACTAACACCTTATCCCCATTATGCCATAATGGCTTGGAAAGGGACTTTTACTTTTTACCAAGATTTCGTAGTGCATAACAGCAGTACCAGATATACCATCACATTCAACTACGTACTTAAACCAGTACATACAAGTATTACATGTCATAATAACTGAATTGGATGCATCAGCAGCAGGCCATCTTGCTCACAACCGAGAGGCCTACAGGAGTGCTGTTAGGGAGGCAAAGTTCCGCAAGGGACATGCAAATGAATGAATGAATAAATAACTGAATTCCTCCCAGATGAAACGTTTACATAGGATTAGATGAATAAATTGGCCAAATACCAGAATAAAAAACACGGTGCTGGCAGAAATGCGGTCGAAGTCACTGACTTCAGTTACTGAGGAAAGACGCTGACGATGGTTGGGGCACGTACTCTGGATGAATGGTAACTCATTACCTAAAATAGCATAGAAATGAACACCTCAGGTAGACAGGAGTAAGGGTAGACCAAAGGATACATGAAAAAAAAAACAGAAGGGCTTTCTTTTTTCTTTCTGAAAAGTAGTTTTGTAGATATTCATGCGTGTGAGACTGTGCAGATACTTTCGGTACTGAGAGCGTTTTTTTTTTCAGTTTAGTTATTTCAGCTCTAATTATGTTTGCTATACGTATGACATATCTTTCCTTCCTTCCTTCCTCGTCCTTTTTATCCATATCTGGGGCATAGATCATCAACAGGAGCTTTCCACTTATCCTGGACTGTTTCTTCGTGAAGTTTCTTTCTCTCCCAGAGCTAATTTTTCCTCTCGCTGAGCTCTTGTCGATGTTTCCGTAGCGAAAGTATTTCTACAGAACTGGGCAGCCGGTCCCATGTCCAGCCTTCGTCCTTTCTTATCCTGGTATGGGATCTGCCACAGCGAGGTTCATCTTTGTACTGTCTGTTGTAAAATGTCTGGAACAGAAAGAAAGCTGTATGATAAAGAGTAGACTGTCAGGCGGGCCTGCATGTTCGGTTCTTCACTCTTTTGCAAATAACACAAGCAGTCTGTATAGTGAATAATACTGGACAATGCATAAAGGCCTGGCTAATTCAATCAATTAATCAATCCCCAGGTAGAAAAATCTTTCGATCCGGATGAAGCCATCAAGTGCCTGGTGTGGATCAGAGAGGTCACGGGTGAGCCCATTAATGTAGAGGAGGTCATAGATCAGAAGCACAAGGTCGCCGACTTTTTCTACAAAACCCTGAAAGATGGATTTCTCCTGGCAAAGTAAATTAATCAGTTATGAAAGAGAAAAAACTTGTAATTTTATTTATTGCCTCTTCTTCTTCTTCTTCTTCTTCTTCTTCTACTCGTCCTCCTCCTTTTTTCCCTCCTCCTCCTCCTTCTTCTGCTCCTATTCTTCCCCCTCCTCCTCCTCCTCATCTTCTTCTTCTTTTTGTTTTCCTCATCCTCCTTCTCCTACTTCTTCTTCTGCTCCTATTCCTCCTCTTCTTCTTCTTCTTCATCATCATCATCATCTTCTTCTTCTTCCTCTTCTGATCCTTCTCCTTCTTTTTGTTTTCCTCCTCCTCCTCCTTCGTCTTCTGCTCCTATTCTTCCTCATCTTCTTCTTCTTCAACTTCTTATTTTTCTTCTCATCCTCCACCTCCTCCTCTTCTCTCTTCTTTTTCTTCTTGTTTTCATCCTTCTCCTCCTTGTTCTCATCCTCTTCCCCTTCTTCTGATCATCTCTTCCTTTTTGTTTTCCTCCTCCTTCTTCTTCTCTTTCTTCTTCTGATCCTCCTCCTGCTTCTTTTTTGTTTTCCTTCTCCTCCTCTTCCTTCTCCTTCTTCTGCTTCTCTTCCTCCTCCACCTCATCTTCTTCTTCTTTTTCATCTTCTTCTAATTAAACTTCAAAGTACATTTTATCATGTAATCTTATTCATCTTCTTCTTCTTCTTCTCTTCCTTTTCTTTCTTTCTTTCTTTCTTTCTTTCTTTCTTCTTTCTTCTTCTTCTTCTTCTTCTTCTCGATATATAATTACAATTAAACTTCAAAGTACATTTTATCATGTAATCTTCTTTGAATGAATCTCCACTTTTAAATGCCAACTTTGCCTTCTGAACTATTAAAAAAAACCTGGAAAGTAGAATGCCATACATGGCCAGCCTTTGCCCAAAGACTCTGTGAAGCATTCACTCAAATACTTTGTGAAGCATTCACCCAAATACTTTGTGAAGACTTCACAAAAATTTCAGAAAACTTGAATATGCTTTTTTTTTTCTTCTTTTCAGACTCGTCAACGCTATAGTCCCAGATGGCATGCAGATCAACACCAACGCCTTGACCTTCAAAAAGAGCAAAAACGAAGCTTTTGAAATGGCCAGGGAGAGATCGAGGTCAGGAGTCATTGGACAAAATTATTACTTACCATTCATTGTTAATCTGGCTAGAAAGACAATCTTTGTAGTCCATCATACAGTTTCTTTACCTCGTCACATTTATTTTACATATATATGTTATAGGTAAAATAAAAATTACACTTTAAAAAAAAATTGCAATACACAGAAAGAAGTAAATTTAGATATAGAAAGTAATTTTTGTGAAATGTTTGAAGAGCAAAATAAACAAACCATCCAAAATTTAGCGTAACAAAATATTTGCAAGAGGAGGAGTAGAATTATAACGGAAACAACCAGGAAAAAATTTTTATTAATCTTTTGATGGCTTTTACAATGTACCTCAAGAGAGATGAGAAACGTTTCTATTTTTCTGTCTATTACATTGCTTTTCTTTAATTTTCTTTCTTTCTTTCTTTTTTTTTTTTTAATCGTCTCTGCTGGCACTTCTCAAGAAGGCCTCTTTGATTCCAAAATATTAACTGTTTTTTGTTTGATCTCTACTTTCTTATCACATGTAAAACTGCCCCTATATATTTTCATCGTATTTTCTGTCTATTTTTTCGGAGTATTTTCTTGCCACAGAAGTATGAAGGTGTTAGAACTTCTCATATATCAAGCCCATTACAACAGTTGTTAGGGATGCCTCATTGACTTTGTTTTTTTAGGGAAATTTCAGGCGCTACTTTTTTTGTGTTTTTGTTCGAGACTGTGTTGACTCCTGTGCCAGTTGGTCTGAAAAAATTCCATCATTCGCGTGCAAAATCAAATGAGGAACCCTCTGTTACTTTCTTTAAATTAATTTCTAAAATTAGTTACCATGTTAGTCAGTTTACTAGTGCCGTAGTAAGTTAGTGGCTTAGAAATGAATAAAACCTTGCTTATTTATTTGTTTCTTCTTCTTCTTTTTTCTTTTTTCTTCTTCTTCTTCTTCTTCTTCTCCTCCTCCTCCTCTTCTTCTTCTTCTTCTCTTTCTTCTTCTTCTTCTTTTTCTTTTTTCTTCTTTTCTTTTTCTTCTTCTCTTCTTTTCTTCTTTTTTCCTCCTCCTCTTCTTCTTCTTCTTCTTCTTCTTCCTCCTCTTCTTCTTTTTCTTCTTCTTCTTCTCCTCCTCCTCCTCCTCTTCTTCTTCTTCTCCTCCTCCTCCTCCTCTTCTTCTTCTTCTTCTTCTCCTCCTCCTCCTTTTCTTCTTCTTCTTCTTCTCCTCCTCCTTCTCCTCTTCTTCTTCTTCTCCTACTCCTCCTCCTCCTCTTCTTCTTCTCCTCCTCCTCCTCTTCTTTTCCTCCTTCCTCTTCTTCTTCTCCTCCTCCTCCTCTTCTTCTTCTTCTTCTTATCATCATCAACCTCCTCCTCCTCCTTCTTCTTTTTCTCATTTATAACAGTATTTTGAAACTATCATAGGTAATTTTAAGGATAATATATCAGTTAAAAACTCACAGATCTTCTAAAATGTGCATTATTTGTTCTGGATGGAAAAATGTATGTCTTTGATTGCTTTGTGGTGTCCTTTTGATCTATATCAGTGGTTTCCAGATTTATATTTTCAGATTGTTGCCCCTTCCTTCCTTAGTATCCCCAAAATTGTTTTTTCACTCATTTAGTTCCTGATACCACCTTCTGATCCCCTTCTCTTCAGTGTCCCCCCCAGCACGGATCTCCATAGCACCTCTAGTTTGGCATTCCCACCCATTCTGAAAATCACTGATCTAAATAATGTAAAATAACTATACTACATGTGAAATAGAGTATGAAAATGTATTAAAAAGTGCTCAATGTTATGTTTTATTCTCCACTACAAGGGCCATCAAGTGAAAGCAGTATTGTATGTGTGGCTTTGCTTTTGCAGTGATTGTGCTAGTATTAGGAGTGCTCCCCTATGTTCCCTTTACCAAAGCATGCTATGATTATAGAGCCAATAAATGTTATCGAGGTTTAGCAGTAATGTTTTCTTCTTCTGCTTCTTCTACTTTTTCTTCTTCTACTTCTTCTTTTTTCTTCTTCTTCTTGGGAAAGAAATATTGTGTCATTTGTATGAATCTCTCAGCCTAACGCATGTAAAATTAGTTCTGCATAATTTAGCACCGAGTTCGTGTCGTCATTTCCGCCCATAAACCAGACTACTGTCTTGTTTCCAGAGGGTGCCACTGGAATGTAGAATAGGGTCTTGGACAGCTCTGGTTTGCAGGCCCTGCGAGGAACAGGGTGGTGAGTTGTGCCACATGAGGTCGAGCGTTGTCCTGCTAAAAAACTCGACCCTGGTGCAGCCTAAAGTGGAGGAACGTGAGAACGAAGAATCTCAGCGAGTGTCGCTGGGCATTCAGGCGTCCGTCAGTTTACACCAGGTCACTTCTTCCCATGAATTTGATCGTCCCCCACACCAGTACACCTCCACCACCATGTGGAGAGCCTCATCCACGCAGTTCTGGGCGTAGCGCTCATGGACTCTGCGGTAAACTCTTCTCTATCTATCGTGTCGCTGGAGCAGAAAGAATGATTCATCACTAAACCAAACCCTTCTCCAATCATTCGCAACGGTCCATTGACGATGCTGGTTCGCACACTACAGTCGGTTCTGGCGATGCCGGTCCGTAAGAACAGGACCTCTGCAGGGTCTTCTAGCCCAAAGACCAGCGTCGTGAAGCCGGTTCCTGACTGTTTGATCTGAAATTCGACGAGGTGCTGTCATTGACTGGGCTATTGAGGACGCAGATGCAAATCAATTCCTGAAGTGACGCAGTCGTATGAAGTGGTCTTGGGCGGCAGTTGTGAATATGGGTCTTCCACTGCGCGGCCGGTCTGCAACTGAGCCAGTTTCTTTAAAACGTCTTCAAAATCGATTAATGATCCTTCTAAGCACATTAAATTGTCTGGCCACTACACTTTGTGACTGTCTAGTCTGTAAACTTCCAGTGACGATGTTCTGTAGTGAGATGAGCCATCCTTGCATACTGAATTTTCAAATGAATTGATTCTAGGATCAATCTTTTCTAGGCATTCAATAATACGGTCAGTGAGTTTTGTGTTCAGTAAGTTTCGCGGGATTCTCGTGAACCTGTCTTATTATCAAAAATGCTGTTTTGACTAGTGTCGCTTTTCTATGCTCATGAATCATCTGCTGAGTACAATTCAGGTCAGCACGTGAAGCTGATGTCCAAGAGAACGTTTCAGGCAATTTGCCTTTGTCTGATCAGCAAACTTCAGTTTAAATCGCAACATCGTATTTGTTCGTTTCCATTTTTTTGTTTTGAAGAGTATGCACTCCATGTTTAATTCATTTCTCAGCACTCATGTGAACAGATAAAGACCTTGCATACTTCCATCCATCCATCATTATGCTTTCACACAGCTGGTCTCTCTTCAAATGTTCCTCCTAAAACTTCTCTCATAACCAAGTTCAGTAACAACTCGGTCATGAGACCAAATGACCTTATTTAATCACTTTCTCAGTACTCATGGAGACATATAAAGACCTCACAGACGTCCATCCTTTTGCATCCACACATCTGTTCTCTCTCTCTCTCTCTCTCTCTCTCTCTCTCTCTCCCTGAAAGTTCCTCCAGAGACTCTTCTCATGAAAACCCAGTTCAGTCACGTGACCAAAAGACCAACATTCACATTGTCACTTGCTTAGAAACTGTGCTGGAGTAAAGCCTGAACAACTGGGACACACCTAGTAACCCACATGCTGTTTAAACAGACATCCCAGATTTTATTACTAAGTCCATGGGTTCTTGTGTTTGCTCTCAGTCAACCCTTTTTTTGTGTGCAGTGATATGAAGTGCATAAGTCTGACATTTGCTTAAAATAGCTAGAGATGATTTTGTTCTAAATGTAAGGAGATAGATCATTTCCTCTATATAACTTAGCATGAAAAAACTGGAGTAGATGTTCTTTACATACATTAACATGAACAAACTGAAGTAGGTGTTCTTTACATACATTAACATGAACAAATTGGAGTAGGTTTTCTTTACATACATTAACATGAATAAACTGGAGTAGGTTTTCTTTACATACATTAACATGAACAAATTGGAGTAGGTGTTCTTTACATACATTAACATGAACAAATTGGAGTAGGTTTTCTTTACATACATTAACATGAACAAACTGGATGTAGGTGTTCTTTACACACATTAACATGAATAAACTGAAGTAGGTGTTCTTTACATACATTAACATGAATAAACTGAAGTCTGTGTTCTTTATATACATTAATATGAACAAATTGGAGTAGGTGTTCTTTACATACATTAACATGAACAAATTGGAGTAGGTGTTCACAACATACAGATTGAACAAACTGAAGTAGGTGTTCTCTACTTACATTAACATGAACAAATTTGACTATATTCTCAAAACCTTCTATGACTATCAGAAAATATGTCAGTGTTCAAAATAACTGGACCATCTTGTAAAATAGTGCCTTAAAAATAGATTAAATTACTTTAACCTCGTTCTTTTATTACGTGTCACACTGATATCACACTGTCACACTGATATCATTAGTAAATGATGCATCTTCAAGTTCTCTGAAAGAGATTTTGTAAGGCAATGTAAAACTGTAATCTGTATACATTAATTGTTTCATACAAAAAAAAGTCCGATTTTTAAAAATTGCTTTGTGATGTGCTCCAAAACTGCATTTCTTCATTTCCATTCGTGAAGTTTTAGTATTTCTTTCTCTCTGCTTAAAAAGCAGATCTTTTCAGAGCTTTAGAACTAACTGTAAACCTCAGATAACACCCGACCTAACTGTCCATAATAAATATATATATATATATATATATATATATGAATATCAGTAACTCTTAGATCCAGCTCAGAAATATTTTATGTTTTCTTTCCTTCCGTTTGTCAGGACACTTTTTTAACATTCACTGTTTTCACCAGAGCATTAGAAAGCTTGAACAAACAAATGAATATCAAATATTTCATTTTTGATATTCACGTGTTTACAAATGTTTCAGATTGCCCATGACAACATTGTGAATTGCAATACTGAGTTCTCTTTTTCTGGTGTGTAACCCTTTTTTTTTTTTTTGCTTTGGCCAATTTTGTTTGCTTTTTGCGGTGTGCTGTGCGTGGCTTTTGGTTCTGCTTGACAAAAACAGCTGGCCAGATAAGATACATTATTCAGGTATTGTATTTGAAATTTATATCTTTAATTTTTATATATTAATTGTAAAAAAAAATTCTTTGAGAATTTATTATGAAAAAATTCTTTTAGAATTTATTATATGCGATGAAACAGTTGAGAAAAATAAAAGTAGCAGGAGAAAAAAAGTAACAAGGACAGGACAATATAAAGTATAAAAATCACAGAACAGGATAAGTTACAGCAATGAAAGGACAATATAAGGTATAAAAATCACAGAAAAGCTTAAATTACAGCAATGAAAGGGCAATATAAGGTACAAAAATCACAGAAAAGCTTCAATTGCAGAAATGAAAGAACAAAAATGAGAGGACAGCATGAAGTGCAAAAAAATGACATGCCAGCATGAACTACGCAAACATGACAGGGCAATAAAAAGCATGGAAATGACAGAACGGCATAAAATATAAAAACAACAGAGCAATATAAAATGCAAAAATAACACGATGGCATAAAGTACTTGTAGATAAAGATTAGTAAGCATGCAAGTGATGAATGAAAAAAAAAGACAGCTGGTACATGGCTACCATCAATAAAGATGTATGAGTTACCTAAAGAGTTAATGCAGCCAATTCTGTTTGGGAAGACAGTAGAGCCAGGGGAAGACCAAGAGAAATGATACTGGACAGTCTGATGGGATGATGTGAGAGGAGATCACCAACTGAGCTGATGGCCTGCATGAAGGATTGGGTACTACGGAGAGACATGATAGTCAACGCAAGTTTCTCACACCACCTGATGATGATACTGGTGATAATTATTGTTAATGTTTCTATTGTTATATTCTTAAATGTACTTAACATTTTTTTTCGAGAAAATCACTCGATGTTTTATTCTTGCAAAGAGTATTTCAGCCAGTACTTGGAGTTTACAGAACAAATTTATTTCCCTAAGTTATCATACATTCAGTTGTATGGTCATAATTATTAAGCAGACACACTTAAATAAGTTTCAGCTGAATGAAACTAAAAGTAATCTTCAAAAGAGGTAGTCAGTTATATGTAGTAGTTTGACAGACACACACACACGCACACGCACCCACGCACGCACGCACACGCACACGCACACGCACACACACGCACACGCACACACACAAAAGCTGAAAGATTGCCTGTTTTTATTGTGTATGCTTTTAATTTTTATAACGAAAAGAGTGAAAATTAATGTAGCAATTTCTTTCCAATTTCCTCCAGGGTAGAGTTGTTTTGTCAAAAGATTCAGGAATTTGGAGTTCCTGAGAGCATGTCTTTTCAAATAGATTCACTTTATGAGAAGACGAATTTGCCACAGGTTATCGCTGCAATTAGAAACTTTGGAATTGAGGTGAGATAAAAATAATGAATGAGAAACTTTCATGATAAGGATAAAAGAGATGAAGAAGTTAAGATTTTTTGTTGTTGCATTATTCAGTAAATAAAAAAGAATGAAACTGCCATTAGACTTCAGATTATAGATTCGAAAAATGTACAAAATGCACAGACCTAATCATCCAAACTGGTAAAAACAGAGACTACCAAAAAACATCCACTTACAAAAAAAAAAAATTTTTTTTTAGCATTCATCAAAACCTCCATATTTTATTGGGACATGATATGAAACCTAATTTTAGCATCTACAGCAATTTTTAAAATTCCACACAATAATTAGTGTATAGGTATACGACTACACACGAAGCACTGCGGTAAAGCTGTGATACCAAAATGTATAATCTAGGAAGAAAGTAGGAACAGCTTTATTATTTAACGATTACAAAGATGTGACGTTTCGGCGCGAGCCTTTTTCAAACAGAAACAAACAGGACGAAGAATCAGGGAGAGGAGACAAAAATACAGATTCACATTAATTTAATGTTAACAAAACAATAAAAAAAAATGAAAAAAAAAATAATTGCAAATGATTTATCTCAGCTTCTGGAACAAATACAGAACAACAATCGCCTGTATGTCAACGGGGGCACAAACAATAAGAACCGGTTACAATGTAAAACTACAATCCTCCAAATATGGTACAAAACAATTTTTGACTGCAGTGTTTTAAAGAATATTTTTTGAAGCCATTTAGATGACTTACAATGGTTTAAGAGTTAATGGGGCTTGAATATTGAGGACGCTACCAATTTTCAAATTAACCGTATAGTAAATCATATACCCCCCGTGTGGTACCCGGGATCTGCAAAGAATAGGACCACTGTACCCTACCACGCATGATCGTAAAAGGCGACTAAGGAAGGTTCAGCATAGGGCCAGCAACCCTATCTGGTAAAAAAAACTATCAGACTGCTACAGAAACGGAAGCAAGGGAAAAAGCAAATGCAGGTGGAAGGAGAAATGCGTATCAGATGAAACCACTGACAACAATTATTGAGGAAAGACGCTGGCGATGGTTGGGACATGTGCTCCGAATGACTGACAACTCACTACCAAAAATAGCACTAAGATGGACACCACAGGGGAGCAGAAGTAAGGGTAGACCAAAAGAGACATGGAGAAGAACAACAGAAAGGATGTTGAGCAATAGAGGACTCACCTGGGCAAGAGCAGAAAAAAAGGCGAAGGACAGGCATTTGTGGAAAACCTTTGCGGAAGCCCCATGTGCCCTGGGCACTTAAGGTTCAGAGAGAGAGAGAGAAATCATATACAGAGCACTTTTAGACATGAGAGAAAGAAAAATCACATCTCTCTGAAAGAAAAATCACATCTCTAAAAAAAAATCACATCTCTCTGAAAGAAAAATCACATCTCTCTGAAAGAAAAATCACATCTCTCTGAAAGAAAAATCACATCTCTCTGAAAGAAAAATCACAACTCTCTGTACTTGAACCACGAACTCTGGCAGATTTAGCAGCTGTATAGCCACGAGAGGGCAGCATATTAACAAACTTCCAGCACCCTAAATTTGCATAATTTGTATCTGTACACACAGAAAGACAGTTTGATAAATTCATTTACATATGACCAGTAATAACAACAGATAACAACAACTGACATCATGACTAGAATAGGAGGGTAGAAGCAGATTTTGTGACATGAAAAAAAAAAGGTTCTTTAAAAAAATCTGAAAAAAATGGAACGTCTTTAAAAATGAAAAAAAGAAGTTTTGCAGCGATGTACATAGCTGATATTATGTTTATGTAAACTTAAATAAACAGATAAAATAGGAAGTAGAGGCAACAGTTTTTTTTTTTTTTTGGATAAAGATGCAACATATGCCCTGGATAGTCTAAAAATATAAAGAAAATTGTAATAGACGTTTAACTGACAACTGAAAGCTACGGAAGACCGCAAGGGACAACAATCAAAATTCCACAGACATGTCATGAGAAGACAAGTTAGAGAACCTGATAATCACTAGAAAACTCAAGGCCAAAAAAGGAGAGGAAGACTGCAGGAAAATTTGTTTGAAAAGCTGACCATGTGACACAGGTCAGAGAAAAGTGACGAAGCCTATATTTTCCCTGACCTGTTGGCACGCTGGAGAGTGGGCACATCTTCCGCCTTACTTTCCCCAGCTCGAGAAGGAGCTGGGTACCCATTTCTACAGCTGGCCGGACTCACTTCAGCATGAGAGACAAGTGCACTAGCTGCTGTGTTACTCGGATTCTCTGGCAAAAATAAGCAATGCCACAAATGTATTTCTAAAATGTACGTTATTACAGTATGTTTTTTCCACATGTAATCAGCTTCTTCCGGGTTTTTGGAAATAAATGACAGATCTATAGATGGTCTTCTTTGTTTTCTTCTTCTTCTTCTTCTTTCTTTTCTTTTTATTCTTTGTTTTCTTCTTCTTCTTTGCCTTCTTCTTCTCCTTCTTCTTCTTCTTCTTTCTCTTGTTGTTGTTGTTGTTGTTATTCTTCTTCTTCTTCTTTGTCTGCTTCTTCTTCATTGTTTTATACTTCTTCTTATTCATCTTCTTTGTTTTCTTATTCTTCTTTGCTTTCTTCTTCTTCTTTGTTTTCTTCTTCTTCTTCTTCTTCTTTGTCTTCTTCTTTTTCTTATTTTTCTATCAAAATGAAACTGCACGCCAGTGTTCTTTGCGGCTAATGTTGTGCAAATGTTGAGACTGTAAATGAATTCATTTCATTCATTTGCATATCTTTTGCATATCTTGTTCCCTAACAACACTCCTGTAGGCCTCTCAGTTGTGATCAAAATGGCCCACTACTGATGCAACCATGGATTACAGCAAATGCAAATGCATCCATGGATTACATGAAATGGATTGCAGCAGCTATTTTTTTTCAGTACCTAGATGGAGTTACAAAGTTGGGGGTTTGCAATACTTCTTCAGCAGACTCCACCACCATGGGGACTATAGATAACCCTGCCTCATTAGTCAGGCTAAGGTGCTACTGGGGGTACCAGAAGAGAGACAGGACAGGGTCTTGGTCAGTTATAGTTTGCCAAACCTGATGCTAGCATCTCGGCTATGGATCACTGATTCCAAGATTGGACAGTATCTTCACCCCACCCCCACCCCCACCCCCATTTATAGTAAATCATTGAAATGCTTAAAGATTGAATCTTGCAATCTAAACATTTGGTTTATTTACTGAGGTCAGTTTATAGAAGAATGTTTAACAAGATTTGGAAAGAAGAAAAGGTCCCTTCTAATTGGAAGAAGGGAATCATTGTTAAAATACCAAAAAAGGGCAACCTTAGTGACTGTAACAACTGGAGAGGAGTAACCTTAATATCAGTTGTGTCAAAAGTATTTTGCAAGGTCATTTTGAATAGACTCAAAGATATAGTGGATACTGCAATGAGAGAAGAACAAGCAGGATTTCGAAAAGGGAGAAGCTGTCTCGACCAGATCTTTACTCTCAGAATAATACTTGAAGAACATATTGAAAAGCAGAAACCATTAATACTGAATTTCCTAGATTTTAAGAAGGCATTTGATAGCATACACAGAGATTCATTATGGAGAATTTTATGTCTATATGGAATACCATCTAAAATTGTCAACATCATTAAGGACTTATACAATGGATATGGTTGTGCAGTCAAGACAGAAGAAGGGATGAGTGAATGGTTCCAGATTGAAACAGGCGTGAAACAAGGATGTATACTGTCTCCTTTACTTTTTAGGATTACAATAGACTTCATAATGAAAAAATGCTGCACAGGTAACACAGGTATTGACTGGGTACATGGGACCCAACTAGAAGATCTTGATTTTGCTGATGACATAACTCTTATCAGTAAAATGTGAATTCCATGCAAGAAAAAACAGATAGCCTATCTTCACTGGCTAGCAAAATAGGACTTGAAATTAACAAGGACAAAACAAAAATAATGAAAATTCCCATCAATCAAAATGGAAAAACACATAGAAGGGACAGATATTGAAGAAGTCAATCAATTTGCATACCTTGGCAGCTACATAGACCAGGATGGTGACACTAGAAAGGAAGTTAGGATCAGAATTGCAAAAGCAGCATCAATCTTCAAGAATCTTGAGAACATATGGAATTCAAAAGTTATAAGCACAAAAACCAAGTTAAGACTATTCAATTCAAATGTAATATCCACCCTCATTATGCATGTGAAAGCTGGAAAACAACTAAAGAAATAGAAAAGAAATTAGACTCTTTTGAAAACAAATGCCTAAGGAAAATACTCGGCATCAAGTGGAATGAATTCAAGAACAATGCAGAGATAAGACAGATGACTGAACAACAACCAGTCTCACGGGTGATCAGGAAAAGGAGATGGACATATGTTGGTCACTTGATGAGAAGAAATGATCAGAGAATCCCAAAACAAGCTATCAAGTGGAACACAACAGGCCGAAGAAAAAGGGGCAGACCGCGTGAAACTCTGAAGAGGACATTATTAAGAGAGGCCAAGTTAACAGGCATAAAATCCTTTGATGAGGTTGAAAGACTCGCCGAAGACAGGAAAAATTGGCGAACTACTTTGCGAGCCCTATGTGACGTCTAACGGCACGGGAAGGATATAAGATATAAGATATAAGAAGTTTATAGAAGCCAGCATTGGTTGAATCAATTGTGAGAGTCTACAGATTTCCTCAACAGCCAACATCTACCTAGTTTCATACTGTCATCTAAAGTGAAAAAAATTGTTATTAGTTATTTCCACATATGGGTTAGCGTGAACAGAGATAACTGTTTTTATATGTATTTTAAATGTGGATGTTTATGTCCTTTTTATATGTTGCATTTATGTCTGTGTTTTGTATGCCATATTTATGTCAAAATATGTGCAGATTTATGTTTCATTGTTTTTGGTACTTGACTATTTAGATATATATGTTTGTTATTTTCCATCAATGTTATAATATGTTTATGTTTTGTTATTTACATTTTTCATGAATGTTATGTTCGTATCTGGTCAGGTGGAAGCTCACCCCAACTACAGAGGAAATCGTTTCTGGCCAAAACGTTCAGAGGTCAATGTCAGGAATTTCTCGGAAGATCAACTTCGAGCTGGGCAAGGAGTGATCAACTTACAAATGGGCACAAACAAGGGTGCAAGCCAACGTGGCATGAGCTTTGGCAAGAAAAGGATGATCACCAAGGATTAGCAACCATATCATAAATGCATTTAGAATATCAGAAAATCTCTGTTTAACATGCTAGCTATATGTATAGAATGACATAATTTGGCTAAAATCAGAATAGAGAATGATCAAAAATGTAACTTTTTGAAGAGTTAATTGGTGTTTCTATATGGTTTAACAGCAATTTTCTACAGTAATATTGTTCAGGCCTAATTAGACATTGAATAATAAGTATTATATTATCTAAATCTAGACACTGAACTTAACAGATTATTCAAATCCCAGCGGATTATAAACATCTTGAAACTGAACAGATTACACTGATTGGGTCATGTAGAAAGAATGGAGGAGAACAGACGAACGAAAATAATGTATGTACAAGAGATGAGGGAAACAAAACTGAGAGGTAGATGAAGACAGAGATAGAGAGACAATTTAGAAGAGGATATAAAGCAAATTTGTGTCACAAACTAGAGAGAGAAGATTAGGAATAGGGAGGAATGGAGGTGAGGCTTAATGGCTCGGAAAGCTGATAAGGAAGAGGAAGAAGAAAAATATGATCTAAATTTAAATATAATAAAAATGATTCAGTTAATGAAAAACATAGATGGGAAAAGGGGAAATGCTGTCAAAAAAACATTGAATAACAAGAAATTATTATATTTTGAATCTCCATAGTAGGATGATGGGAAATTATGAAATCGTAGAATCTGTGGCCAGTTTTACTGTTTTTACAAGTGAAAGAAAACATTACTTTCAAGAAAAAAAAGAAATAAGTTTCACTTTAGGCTGCCATTGTTTTCACATGTCAGTCAAAAATATTTCCGGTTTCAGATACTAAATTTGCTATGGATAATATCTGTTCACTTCATAGAGCTTCAATATCTGGTTCTTATTTGTGATATTTCATATCAAACCTTTGTGTCATTTTCATGGATCTATACATGGTCTTGAACACTTCATGTTCAAGTCACATATTTTTGAGGGAAGATAGTGATGAAAATAGCCACTGACATGGTTTTATAAGAAACGGTGATAAACCACTGACATAGTTTTATAAGAAAAGTTAGTGATGGAAATAGCCACTGACATAGTTTTATAAGAAAAGCTGATATAGCCACTGACATAGTTTTATAAGAAAAGTTGATATAGCCACTGACATAGTTTTATAAGAAAAGTTTATATAGCCACTGACATAGTTTTATAAGAAAAGCTGATATAGCCACTGACATAGTTTTATAAGAAAAGTTTATATAGCCACTGACATAGTTTTATAAGAAATGTTGATATAGCCATTGACATAGTTTTATAAGAAAATTTGATACTTTTTACACCAGCACCCATATCATGCCTTCATTAATTTAGTTTGTGCCTTAGCACTAACTTTACAAATGACCAAGAAACAAAAATAGATTCTGCTGTTTAATCTTTCAGTTCAATACCTTTAGCCCCTGAAAGTGAATTTCCTACATGTTCAGTAAAGGGTATTCCTGATTGCTGTATGTATTTATGATATGCAATAAATATTAACCCTTTTCTAATCTACATCATGTTATAAGCCAGCTTTAGTGTTCAAATCCTGTGTAAAAGTTTTATTGTTGATCTGGCTGAAAAAAAGTAATTATAAAATAAAGTATAAAATTATCGTTTATAATTTCACAAAGCATTTAGCACATAAGACAATGCAAAAAAAAAACCCCCAGAAAAATAGAAAATATGCAAATTAACCTGTGAATAGATTTGATTGGTGGAGAACATACCTCCAGCAGCTTTAGGGTACAAACAGGAGTGAAACAGGGATGTGTACTATCACCAACATTATTTATCTTGGCAGTAGACTGGTTAATGAAGGAGGCAACATCAGACAAATGCAGAGGATTACAATGGACCCTTGACACAGTGCTGGAGGACCTTGACTTTGCGGACGACATTTGTCTATTATCAAGCAGTCACAAAGATATGCAAGATAAAATAAACAAGTTAACCAAGAATGCAAACAACATAGGACTAAAGATCAATGTAGGAAAGACAAAGTTAATGAAGCAAAATGTGAACAACAGAAATGTACTCAGAGTAGATAACAAGTTAGTGGAGGAGGTCAACGAATTTGTATACCTTGGCAGCAGAGTAGTAGAAAATGGAGACAGCACAGAGGACATCAACAGCAGACTTACTAGAGCAAACCAGGCTTTTGCAATGCTACAGAATATATGGAAATCAAATAAACTAAGCATAAATATGAAAATCAGGATATTTAAGAGTAATGTTCTAAGTGTACTACTCTATGGAGGTGAATGCTGGAAAATCACCAAAACCATAGAAAACAAGTTGAATTCTTTCCAGACTAAATGTTTACGTAGAATTAAAAAAATATTTTGGCCAAACACCATAAGAAATAACATCTTATTGGCAGAAATGCAGATGAAACCACTGACAACAATTATTGAGGAAAGACGATGGCGATGGTTGGGACATGTGCTCCGAATGACTGACAACTCACTACCAAAAATAGCACTAAGATGGACACCACAGGGGAGCAGAAGTAAGGGTAGACCAAAAGAGACATGGAGAAGAACAACAGAAAGGATGTTGAGCAATAGAGGGCTCACCTGGGCAAGAGCAGAAAAAAAGGCGAAAGACAGGCATTTGTGGAAAACCCTTGCGGAAGCCCCATGTGCCCTGGGCACTTAAGGTTCAGAGAGAGAGAGAGAGATTTGATTGCAAAGAGGCTGTTAATATTTAAATACATATCTAAAAATAATTTATATGAATTTCAGAGCAGTGTTTCTCCAATCACAAAATTACTGTGGAATTCAC